>JAMQGT020003168.1:0-98171 GCA_024447675.2 Pterophyllum scalare | reverse complement strand
TGTGTTTTGTTAACTCATTCAGTTACGTATTGCTCCCCCTGAAACATAAGGCCAGGTAACTCACTCATACCAAACACGTTCACAATGATAGAGAGTAACAAGACAGAAAGAGAAAAAGTAGGGAACAGCACAAGAGGACCAGAGGACCATGACAGGGAGCAGAATTTCAGGTGGGGTGCTTTCATTAATTTTGTCCACCAGTGTCCCCACCATTACTGCCAGTCATTGCCTTTTTGCCACTGCAAACACTCAAATGAGTGACCTTCTGCTGCAATACTGGCACTCAGCAGTGGATATCCTTCTACACCTCTCAGAATGGGAGCGGCGAGCTCAGCCAAGCTGCATGGGCTACTCCTCACCATCTTCTGACATACTTGCTCTTCATTCCAGTCCTATCGGCGCGGGGCCATCGGGGAATTTCTCCATCGTGGGACTAATAAAGGGATTTCTTTCTTTCTTCGGCTTTGCAAACTTCTATTGGAACGATGGGAAGGTTGCCTTGCCTTTAACCTTTCACTTCCTCTAATGTTCCTTACATGTGGAATGACTCAGCTCAGAAAGCCTTCCCCACTCTGAAAGAAATGTTTGCCTCAGCCCCGATCCTCATCCAGCCTGACACATAAAAGTTAGAAGCATCAACTTCATCATCAAAGTTGACGCTTGAGCTTCATCGGCTCACTCACCTGAGAGATTAAGTCACTGGTTTGCAATGCACAAAGAGAACCTGACCTGGGTAATGGTCTACCTAACCACCTGTTTGTTCCCTCAAACGTCTGGTCTCAAGTGAGTCACTGGGCCCACACCTCCAAGTTCACCTGCCATTCGGGTAAGAACCACACAATCACCTTCCTCCAGTGTTTGTTTTGGTTGCCAACCTTAATCAAAGGTGTAAAAGAATGCATCTGCATGCACTGTCTGTGCTCAATACATCTTCCAGCACGCCTCCAGCCGGCCTGAACACTTCGTGGCTCTCCCAAAAGTTCCATCTACCTTAGAGACAGCCCACCTGCTTGACCACACCTTCCACCTACACGGAATCCCACAAGACATCGTTTCTCGACCGGGGCCCCCAGTTCACTTCCCTTGTTTGGTGAGAATTCTGTTCTACCCTTGGTGCCCAAGGCAACGGTCTGAGGCTTTCACCCTCAGACTGTTGCGTCCCCCAATCAATCCACCTGGAGCACGCAACATACCTGGGTCCAATATGCACACAACACTGTCCAGCATTCCAAGTGTCACTGGGTCACCAACCTCCACTTTTTCCAGCTACTGAAGATCAGATCACTCTTCTTTGTGTGCAGCATCACAGTCACTGTCAGCGGGTTTGGAAGGCAACCTGAGCCGCTCTCTTTAGGGCCATGGAAAAGAATAAATGGACTGCTGATTGAAAATGTCTCCAAATTACATGCTAGGTCAGCAGGCTCGGTTGTCCACCAAAATTGCACCTCTGAGAACTGAATTCAAAAAACTCTCTCATAGTGTTATTGGTCCGTTTGTCACTGATGCCCTGATTAACCACTCCTTATTTTCCAGAGGCAGGTCTACGTTGCAGTCCACCTGGTAAGATCTTCTGCTGACACTGGATCATTAAGTTAGAACTTTTAGTGTTGCTGTTCTTCACACGGACAAAACTCTTACCTGAACTTTGCAGCTCCTTCTCATCTGAGATTCCTTTCAGAGTTTCCTGGATGACTGCAGAGTGTTTTCCTGAAATAGAGAAATAACTGTGGACTTCCCATTTTCCTCAGAGCCATGGACGAATGCTATGCTCGAATTTTTTTTCGCTTGCTGTTTTGCTTAGCTTTTACTCGGTCACTCTGTGACATCACCCACTAGTTTGTGAAATCTCATTTTAAAGCCTTGAGACCAGCATTTTTCCCCATCACCATCCTGGTGTTTTGTTTGTTAAGTTGTCAAGGACCAGCTGTGTGAGGCTGGCAAAGGAGGAGCCAAAAGCAGGCAGGAATCTAAAGGCACAGAAGAAAGGAGACAACTGATTAGGGAGACAAGATATCTAAAACAGGGAAACCAGACAACCATGAGGACAGGACACAGAGACACAAAACAGGCACGGGGATGCAGAGATGGAGGCAGAAACACAAGGGAGGGAGGAACACACGTATGATATAAACAGCAGCCACGAACAGAACAAGAACTTAAACCCTAGGAATACAAATATAAAGAAAGAAACCAGGAACAACAATAACAAGACATTACAAAACTCTGGAATCTAGACCAAAGGACCATGACAAAATCCCAGGCTGTTAGCCAATGGGCAAATCATGGATAATTTACAAATTAGGCTTAATGCTTTATTTAAGATGACCTGAAAAGTATGACTGAGTCCATTAACCCAACAAAGTGTTTATAAGGGTCAAATCTGAGGAAGGTCTTCCTGCAACTGCAGGTATCGCCTCCTGGTGTCCATTAAGAACAACAGCAGTTTAAGGCACTTACAATCTAATTTTACTTTTTAGACCGGGAGGCTACGTCCATCTTTTATGCTGTCTATGGCACCAAAACTAGGTGGTTAGGTTTAGGAAAATGTTATAGTTTGGGGTGAACCCTAACACATACTGTATGTTCGCAAAATTAACCCTACACTCTGTAAGAAATTGCGCAGTGCATTCAAATAAGATGCCAGAGCATTTTGACTCAGTGTGCCTTTGTTATGTTCAATATGAGCCCCGTTGTTGTTTAGACAGTACTAAAAGTACACCAAATGCTTTGTTAGCAGTTCCCGGAGCCATGAATGAATAGATCACTACCACTGGATCCCTGTGATTTTGAAAGGAGAGGCTGAAATAGGAGGATCCTCAGGCAAATTCACGAGTTATCAGAAGTGATTTGTAAGCTGCGTTATGGATGTTAGACATATTTATGATGCTAGACAAACACGGTAATGGTTTTTGGTTTTGATTGTCTCAGTGTCACTCAGTGTGTCTCCTCCAGTTGCAGCACAGAGTGCACGATGCTCTCAGGCTTCCTTATGCAACAGTAATGCTAAGCTCAGTTGTTATGAAAAACATGTCAGGCTTCTTCATATAACACATGATTAGACCTTAAATAGCTCTACTGACACTAATAAGGCCAAATATCCCTTATTATCTTTTCCCTGAGTGACAGCAGAGGATGGAGTGTGGGGGGGTGGGGGGGTGCAGGTGGAGCGACACAGGCTTGGGGCTCTGAGAAAAAACAGCAGACCTGTTGATCCGATTGTGGACCAGTGGCTCGTGTTTTAGGGTGTGGTGACGCTGAGGTGGATGGCGTGGAAAAGATATGGTTTTGCTGTGATAAGGGTGAGTCCAGTGCACAGCTGAAACTGAGTGATGAAGCAGATGGTCTGCAGGTGGGGTCATGCCTGTGTTTGGTTTTCCTCTGCATGGACAAATTTCAGAGGTTTTTTTTTCTAGAAACAAATTATACATGTTACAAGATTGTGCATAAAAAATGTTTTTATCAGTTTTATGTTATGGAGTTTTTGGAGAACGTCAGAATCCGTGATGACACGTGGCTGTTTTCTTACCCCTCCTCAACACGGTAACCTTATAAATGCTAGCGGGCATTAGCTTCAGTGGTTCTCCTGCTGGATCTTGAATTACACCACTGGTTTTACAGCCTATAGTTAGCTAGCACTCTCATTTTATTCCTTTTTTTCTTCACAGCAGCCTCAAACCCTCTGCAATGGCAAGCAAGGTTTTAGGAATAAGCTGGGATTTACAGGTCCACTGTTAGTGGCTGCTTCTTCCTTACGTACAGAATTTTACATTGACGTTATTAGCAGTCACAACTCATTATCACATGTATTTAATGTGATAATTAGTTAGCCCCCCTTGTGCCACCCCAATTAAAAAAAAATAAATCTGTGAGTTGGTAAAACACTTGCGCTTTCTTGCTTCATGCAAGCCATCTGAGCTGGTGTAAGGGCTGTTCAGTCAGTGTCCTTTTCACCTCAATTTATATATGGAAGAGTTTTTTTCATCACTCAGTCCGATGGTTGTCAAGACATTTCAGTCTGGACTAAAAAGGTGGAATGACTGTCTGGGTCACTGATCGTGACCCCCCCCCCGAAGCACTTCTGTTCATTTTTTCCACTGATTTAATTCCTGCTATTGACAGGATACAGCATGTGAAACATGTAATCCCTTCACAACCCTTCTTCATCTTCCTTCATTTAACATTCATTACTCTTGCTGACAGCACGTTAATGAAGTGTAAACTTAAAACCTGGCCCCACCCTGCCTTGTTAACATCCACCACAGTGATCTTCCTTCACTTTATGCTTGAAGGAAGAGGATCTATCTTTTTTCCTCCACAAACCTCTTCCCCCCCCCCTTGCCAGCCTGACCCTCCAAAACACTTGAATCCGTGTCAGAACAGCATTTCTGCCTCTGCAGGAGAGCCGGTGTGATTTTTCATTACTCAAATAAAGAACGTCAAACGACTGTGAGCATCTTGGCGTAGGCTGATCCTCATAAATACCCAGGCGTCTGCCGTCCATTTGTTCGCATGTGTGATCTCATATATCACACTTGTCTCTCCTGGGCAGTTATAATCTCCCACAGGCTTTTAGTAGAAAATCCTGCTGATAGTGTTATTTGAAATGCCCTGTGATTATTCATTATAGAGTTTACACATATGTGGGAAGCTCTTTAAAGAGAAAGATACTGTGAATGAATGCGAGGACAAAAATAAGTCCTTTCAAGGGAAAATCTGATAAATGCTCTCACTTGCCGGGACTCTTGTTTGCCTACGTCGCACGAGAATCTGGCGTATTACCATCTTAAGGCAGTGGGATATAATGAGATGGCTTGTGGGATGAGACGCTTGGTATGAAAGGATAAACACAAAACACCAGTGTATTTTCACACAGTTCACAGACTGCAAACTATAATCTTCCAAATCCTGTCAAAATCCCAGGGATGTATGTTCCACAAGTAAATACACACACTTTTACATTACTTTTCTCCTCTCACTGCTGTGTGATTACACCCAAAGATGCATCTGAATGAAAAAAACAGCATCTTGAGATGTTTTGGCAGGCTGATAAAACCTCAAAGAAAAAAAAAAGAAGTAGTAATATTTGTGGACGTAACTCTTCTGCCTTGAGACAGGTTTACAGTCTCAAGTTGGCAGGATGGATTCCTGAAATAAACTTTCCAGACCCAGAGAGTGAAAACAACTCCCTTTCTTTTGTGAGGAAGACGAGGCTCAGGCCGATATTCATCAGTGGGGATAACCTCTGACCCCAGAATCATATGACGCTGAGTGCTGGAGATCCCACTGCAGCCAGACAGTCTGTCTGAGACACCATCCCTCTCTATTCCTGACACTTTCTCTCCCTCACTCCCTCTTTTCCCTTTTTTCCTTATGAGTCCTTTTGTCTTAGGGACTGTATGAATTTGTTAGACTGGGACGGCTTTTGAACATTGTATCACAACACCATCCCCACGGCATCTGAAGATAACCCAACAGCACCAGATTGGTTCAAATAAATATCATCATTATTTTCCTTTAAATCATAGACTGTACATAAAAGATGGACACAGACACCACGAGGACACTCAGTGGTTCCTGAACTCTACATTTCAGGACAATAAAATAATAGTTTCACTCATTTAACTGCAGCACAGACATCTTGGACAGTCTGTACAACATAGCAGGCCATATTGCTGTCAGATAAATCTATTAAAATGTGTAACCACAGGAGTTGCCCCCTGCTGGATGGCATTAAATGCACTTAACGAAAGTGATCTTCATTGTGCAGCTATCACTATCTAGATCTCTGCAGCATGTCACTGACTGCATCATCCACTTCCAGATTAGATTTGCATGCAAAAGTAGAGGGTCAAGAAATGTTTTCACTTGTGGTTTTAGGTGGGCCAAGATGACATCACATGTGAGGTGAGAGTAACTGGTCGACTTCTTCAGTATGGGAACTAGACATGATGCTCTTCATAACACTGGGATCATCACCTGTTTCAGACTCAGGATCAAGGGCAGCTAGCTAGCACAGGTCCTCAGAGCCTTGGAGTCGATGCCATCAGGGCCAGCAGCTTTGCTCTGGTGTAGGAGGCACAAATCATTGGGGAGGGTTGCATCAGGAGGTTGCATGTCCTGTAAAAATCTGCCAAATCAAATATGCGGATCCATCTGCAACAAAAGTAGCCAAAAGGACCTTATCAGCTGAATTTGAATTATGGGCGGGGCTGTACTTTTGTGTGATACCAATTCCTACCAGAGGATGGTACATCGAGTCAACCAGGCAAGTCATTAGGATTATTCTTATTTCCAGGCAGCTTGCAAGGAACTGGAGGTAGCTAAAAAAAAAAAAAAAAAGTTACAAGATCAGCAGCAACAGCATGTCCAACATATTCACTGCCCCCTGTTAATGCAAGGATTGTTTAAACTTTGCATGGGTATTTATAAAAAAGTACCTTTAATCTGCTGCAGCCATAACTGGAGGAAAGGAAACAGATCTTTAGTTTGTCCCAAACAAGGACTCTTTTGGTTAGGAAAAAACTCTTGAGCACTATTGCTCAACAACTATGCGAACATGACTGATTTGGGTTTGGAAGGTGTTTCTTTATGAGAAATTACACTGGTTTGTTTGGAAGATAAGAGACGAAGAAGGACATATATTAGTCTGGATGTCAGACACATTTCTACCATATTTATAAAGGACTGTAAAAATTACAGAACAACATGTTAATGGCTTGTAATTATTAGTACAATCTCAGAAAAGGTTACAACCAGTGTTATTTTATATACACAGTAATCTGGTGTTTAACTAAGGAGCTAACTGAAAGTCTTTTTGACCCCAAGGAGCAGCCCACTGCTGACCATTAGATAGAATGGAGGTTTCTGTGTTGGCTTCATGTTTCAGACCGGAAAGAAACACCCATATTTTATACAGTCTGTGAATTTAATGACAGTTGATAAGGAAAATGAGTAAAAGCCAATAACCAACCAATAAGTCATTATTATTATTATTTCTTTCTTTTTCTTTTTTCTTTTCATGTTTGGTAAAAGGAGAAGGGATTTTTGTCCTCATTTTTTAAACAGCACTTTTATTATTCACATCAAAGTTATAATTTATACTTTTTAATTTGATATTGTATGAAACACAAATCTGATGTGACAAAACAAAAAAAGAGAGCCCCTCTTGTTCCCTGAATATTCAGACCTTCCCTTTAGCAAAAAGAAAACATGTAGGATTTCCTGCTAGTAATTTTTACACTGTCCCTAAATTGCCTTTTGCATATTGCTGACACGTATATGAATGGATACAAACATGTTTTTCTAAGAGGCTTGAAAGAGACACTGGAAAGATCCCACAGCAGACCACCCCCACCCTTATGTTCCCCTCTGCTGTCTCCTCCACTGCAAACCCCTGAGATACCAGCGTGTAGACAAGACGCTGGGCTCTCACCACTCCAAACAATTACCATTAGGTAGGCCATGACAGAGCTTTTCCTCGCTGCGCAACAGACTGAAACAGCTGCTGACAAGCCCAGCTCTCCCGAGTCCCGCTCCAGTCTGCCGCGATGCTCTGTCTGCGACTCTGCTTTTTTCGGCTAAGGTGCTCTCAAGATGAGGTCCTGATAAGACAAAATACCGAACGGACTTCCTAATACATTTGATTTAATTTCGCTGAAGTCCAGGAAATTGTTTCCATCTTGCGGCAGCATACTTTGGCTAATTGTAGCTGCTTATCAGTGTGATTGCAGCTTTTAGACTTAAGATGATTTAATGGATGTCGTGGCTGACACGTGGTAACCGTAGAGGAACTAGAGATAAATTTTAGGGCATGGAGCCACTAAACATGCAATTACCTTATAAAAGAAGTATGCCTCGTTTACATGCCTTTAAGAAAATAAAAAACCAGATAATGCAGAGATTTTCACCAAGATGAAAGCTCGGATTTGGTGTTTATGCTCTAATCAGTGCTGAAGCATTGGGCACAGAGCCTACATAATTAACCTGGGCAATTACAGCCACTGTAATTTCATGTTTTCGCCCACAGACTCTTACCTCATTTTATTGCTCTGGTGTTTACGGTAAATTAAATATATGTCCTAATGATGTATGGTAGCAAAACATGACGCTATGTTTTGATAACGGGGGGGGGGGGCTTGCAGGTGGGCTGCAATTGGTTCCCCCTCCCTGACTTACAGAAAAAGGAGGCCTGGCCCCATGCATACATTTCTGTTCACTTCATAATTTGGCATCAGTAACGTTTGGGGCATTTCACTCAAGTGAGTCATGGTTAGAGTGGAGCCTCGTGCCAAAAAGGTGTTGGGTTTGAGTGCTGCTGTGTTCAGAATGAGGCACACAGCATGAGGTGACATGTTTTGCTGGTATAGAAGATATGGGAGATGCTCCTGTAATGAGAGCTTTGTGAGATAATGGTATGCACGAGCCCACCTCCTGCTATGTTTCCTCACTCAGCTCCAGAGGCACAAACGGCATCGGGAACAATGCTGAAACATGTCATGTAGACAAGCTCGGATTGGCGGGGTGAGTAGGCAATATCATCTGACTTCTGCATGGCGCACGATTGTGACTGGCTGATTGCAATGAATAAAACTCTAAGTACTGCTGACGGTGGGGAAACTCTTTGTTCCTACTTGTATGTGTTAAAGGAAAACATCACAACTTTCCAGCTCTGTCTCAATACTTACATGCTTATTAAATCTACATTTGACACATCCTGTCCATGCTGGCAATTAAAAGATCATCTTGTTTGTATCATAATTCTATGAAGTCTTTCAAATGGAAAATTTTGGGTACAATATTCACATTTCTATGAGGAAAGAGTGCATCCTTAAAGAAGAGGATGCATTCTGCAAGCAGGGTGGAGCAGGCCTGTGAACCCTGAACCACATCTTATCGGGCTGTCCCAGATAGAGGATAGAGGCACAGAAATCATCAAATGGACAGGTTTCCAGAGGGTTAATGCTAACAAACACCAGTCCCCACCACTCGAAGCTATTAGGTTCCAAAGAGAAAGAGACAAGGCTCCAAGGGCAAGAATATCTGCCCAAAAACCTGCCCTCCATCTGCACCAAGGTTATGACTAGGAAATACAAGCAGATCTCAGAAAGAAGCTTATCTTCCCAGAAGAGTTGGCAGTGACCACACTTTGTCCAGACTCTCATGTAGGTTTCCAAAACCATCTTAGTAGTTGAATGCACTGTGCTCTGGAAGGACATGGACCGAAAGAAGCCAAGTAGCAAGATCTGGTTGATGAGGCCCGTGCCAGAGGATGGAAAACAGCCTTATGTCCTGTAGATGTTGGAAACATCAGTGCATCATTTCCTTCAGAAGAGCGGCTTGGAGCCCAAAGGACTAAAATAAGTAACCTGAGACCACCTCAAAATGGATATGGTAGGTGAGAGCTCTTCTGCAGGTGTAGGCTACCCTCGCCTTTGCTCCCCCTCTCAGTTAAGATGCACAGGTTAAGGGGCTGAAGATGCCGAAGATGTGGGGTTGTTTGGCAACACTTGAGCCACCTCACCACCAGACTACCAGGAGTAGGTCCCTACCTTGAGTTCCTTCAGCAGTTTCAGTCACCATTTGGGTTTTTGGAGATGGTGAGTTTTGTTTTTTGTTTTTTTTTTAAATCACTCCTGTTCAGTTTTTGGAAAGGAGAAAATTAGCTTTAGAGACATAATCATTTTATTGTACCACATTGAAAACATGCTTATTTCTGCTTTACAATTGGCCATTTGAACATTTTGTGGTTCTCAAACTATTTCTGCCAAGCCACACTTCAGAACTGGAAAAACTTCGCATCCTGCAACATTTTATCGATTAATAAGAAGAAAACAAATTCAAGTTGAATGTTTTTTTTCTTTTGATACTAACCTTAAGTGGCCATTCTAGGAATTAGCTTAATTTTTAAGCCCTGTAGGTTGCTGTTTGGTAGCAGCTAGAATAGCATGCTTGTTGCTGTATAAAAATTAATCTTTGAGCATGATGAAATCTAGCCAAATCTGTAAATTTATGTGCCAGGTGCTTACACACTTTCTTGCTAGAAAATATTCATCAGCACAAGCAACCTTTTTAACATTTTTCTTTGATAAATTTTTGCTATAATAATGTGGGTTACAGCATTGTTGCATAGAATAAGCTCTATGAATTTTGTCCCTCGTCGCACGGAAGTGTTCTTGTCAAATCTGGAGGAAGTTTTTACAGCAAGAAAAACCTATTTGTTTTTTTGGTACAGTTTCGAACACAATGCTGGAGCCTTTTTGCCTGGCAGTGATAGTAAGCTTGTGCCGTTTATGGATGCTCGCGGATGCCAACATAATGGTGCAGCATAGCAGAGAGCAGAATTGGGAATAGTATGGCTAACAGCTGTGTGCTCCTGTCCCGGGACAACTGTCTGTGACGGCATTTCCTTGGATACTCGCTCGCATACTGTGTCTTTATTTCCAGCGGTCAAGCTCCCATGCAGCTCCCACCATGGATAAATGCAGCTTTGTGAAGAGTTTTTTCCCTCTGAGCAGCTGTCCGCAGCCCCTCGAGTATTTGTCTGTGCAGCAAACCAAGCAAGTGCACGAAGGCTGTCAGGATGGCGAGAAATGAACATTCAAGTTGAGAGACAGTTTTCATTATGGTGCACAGCCAACTGTAGATATCATGTTGAGGGGGGAAAAAATGTCAAGAAAACCCTGTATGCAACAAATTAAAACTAGACACACCTGTGTACTGACTGTGTTTGACATGTGTACATAATGCATACCTCACTGAAATCTGGCTTGGATACTCCTCACACCTCAAACTGTTTCACAATTCCTGGTAGTTGCATGACTCACCAATGCTCCGTGGACCTTCCCAAAGTTGGTTTGCATTCACACTATGCTGTAAACTTTCCAAGATTATGAAGCCAACAATACAAACACAGAGATCTGGCATTGCTTCAACCTTATATAGACAGAATATTTGCGGGAAATATTTTGTTTTTACTGCAAAAGACAGAGTCGATGGTAGGCACAGGCATGTACACAGAAAAAGTGTGTTGACGTAGAGGTTAATTTGTATTAGCTGTATGGTAAGTGACATTTAAATCACTTTGTATTTTACATGGTGACGATGTCCGTCAAACAAAAAAACAGACCAGGACATCAAGATTTCAGAATTACATGATTTATTTGACGCCCAAATTTAGAACGACCCATTCGACTGCATGGCTAGGCACTTGATTTTATACACCTGTGGCAATAGAACTAAAAACACCTGAATTCAAAGATTAAAGTGTGGCCCAATGCTTTTGGCCATTTAGTGTATTCAAGACTTTAATCCTTCATTGAGTTCTCAGTGACAGCTCATGCACACATTACAGAATCACTAAAAGTCAAGAAAACACTTTAATTAGGAACATTTATTTAAACACAGTATAGGAAATTTCAGCTCAGTCTCATAAAGAAATATGAAACAGTGATAAAAAAAACAGCAACTAATGTATTTCAATAGGAAGTATATTTTAGGAAACCACAATGTGTTGTCCTGGCAACCACTGTATTTTAATTCAATTCAATTCAATTTTATTTATATAGCGCCAAATCACGACAAACAGTCGCCTCAAGGCGCTTTGTATTGTGGGTAAAGACCCTACAATAACACAGAGAAAACCCAACAGTCAAAACGACCCCCTATGAGCAAGCACTTGGCGACAGTGGGAAGGAAAAACTCGCTTTTAACAGGAAGAAACCTCCAGCAGAACCAGGCTCAGGGAGGGGCAGTCATCTGCTGCGACCAGTTGGGGCTGAGGGGAGAGAGACAGGACAAAAGACATGCTGTGGAAGAGAGCCAGAGATTAATAATAATGATTAATACAGAGTGAAGTATAAACAAGTAAATAAAGGTGAACGAGAAGAAACAGTGCATTATGGGACCCCCCTCAGCAGCCTAGGCCTATAGCAGCATAACTAAGGGGTGGTTCAGGGTTGTCTGATCTAAGCTTGATCATAAAGGAAAGTTTTAAGCCTAATCTTAAAAATAGAGAGGGTGTCTGTCTCCCGAATCCAAGCTGGGAGCTGGTTCCACAGAAGAGGGGCCTGAAAGCTGAAGGCTCTGCCTCCCATTCTACTTTTAAGTATCCTAGGAACCACAAGTAAGCCAGCAGTCTGAGAACGAAGTGCTCTATTGGGGTGATACGGTACTATGAGGTCTTTGAGATAAGATTGGGCCTGATTATTCAAGACCTTGTATGTTAGGAGAAGGATTTTAAATTCTACTCTAGATTTAACAGGGAGCCAATGAAGAGAAGCCAATATGGGAGAAATATGCTCTCTCTTTCTAGTCCCTGTCAGTTTTCTAGCTGCAGCATTTTGGATGAGCTGAAGGCTTTTCAGGGAGCTTTTAGGACAGCCTGATAATAATGAATTACAGTAGTCCAGCCTAGAAGTAATAAATGCATGAATTAACTTTTCAGCATCAGTCTGAGAAAGGATGTTTCTAATTTTAGAAATATTGCGCAAATGTAAAAAAAGTGGCCCTACATATTTGTTTAATATGTGCATTGAAGGACATATCCTGGTCAAAAATGACTCCAAGATTCCTCACAGTGTTACTGGAGGCCAAAGTAATGCCATCCAGAGTAAGTATCTGGTTTGACACCATGTTTCTAAGATTTTAATCCATGCCGTGATCAGCTTTTAAGGAGTGAAGATGTGGAAACCTGCAAGAGGCTGTCATCCTGTTCAGGGTATACCTGTCATCGCCCTATGGTAGCTGGGTTGGGCTCCAGCCCGCCCTCGCAACCCTGAATTGGATACGCGGAAGAGAATGGAGGGATGTGGACATCACTTTTATTTTTATTTTATTTTAAAAAAGGAATGAGTAATGCAAAATAGATCTTTTGCCCTTTAAATTATTAATTTTGTGTTCAGGAACATGAAGCAATAAATTAGAGGTTATGACTATTTAGAAGATGGAGGATACTGAATATGCCGAGTTTCCTTTGACAAACTTTCTTTGTTTATCTTACTTAAACCTTAAGTATTACACCATCTGGTTCTCATACTTCTTATCCTCAAGTGTGACTAGTTTCAAGCTGCTAAGTATAAATTCATTAACTTGCCATCAGCTATCAAGACAGACGGTTGCCCTCCCTGATCCTAGTTCTGTTGGAGGTCTCATCCTGTTAAAATGGAGTTCTTCCTTCCCACCCTTGCCAAATGCTGCTGCTTTTCCCTCTAATATCGTAGGGTCTTTACAATCTTAAGTGCCTCGGATGTTGTGAAATGAGCTGAAATTACTTAATGACAAAATGATGTGAAATATTTGCAACTCTGATCTTAGTTTGGTTAATTGAGCAACTTGTTTTATATGTTAAATAAAGAGTGTGGAATAATACAGAAAAATTTGCTCACTTATTCCCCTTTTGAAGTCTCTCGAGCTCTCCTTCAGCTAAGAAAAACAAAAGCTACGTGCAAATCGGTACTCTTTTTGAGCCGAGCTCAGATTCATAATCTGAGCAATCTGTGCCCACGGATTTGCAAACAACAACGGCTTTTCTTGCCAACTGCGGGATGAAGGGTCGGCTTTGGTGTAAAAAGCACAGTAAATATGTTATAGTGTAAGCTGTGAAACATCAAATGCTAAACAGTGTTTTAATGGTCTTTCTAGAATCATTTATTTTTTTGGTCTTTCTGTTATTTTTCTCTGAGTTTTCTCTGCTTTCCTGTGGTTTTCCTCCTCTTTTTTTCCCCTATTACTTCCTCTCTTATTTGGAAGAGTAACTTACACTGTATGTCTCCAGTGTTTTTGCTTTATTTTCCCTCCTGTGCCCCGCCCTCATTACATTAACCTGTGTTTAATCACTTCCACCTGTGTTCAGTTGGCCTGCGTTAGCCTCTCATTATCTCTCTAAGGCATTATAGGCAAGACACAGACACCTTTTGAGTAACAGAGAGACACAGGCAGGAATGACAAAATGACGTTGTACGATGAGAATGCCTTAGGTTGCCTCAAAACCTGTGACACACTTGGACTTACTTCTATTTGTGGATCACTGGATTTGAAATGCTCCATAACTTGTTCTCTGAGGAAAGAAGTTGTTGCAAATCGGTGCTCACTGGTTACAAGTCTGCAGGCTTGGATTGCAAAACCGTGGGTGCTTATTAAGAATCTGAAAGTCTGTAAACCTGGAGTGATTTGCACATTGGTTTTCCCCAGATGAACCTAGGTACTCTCCACAGATATCTCAGTATCTCTTTACAGTGTCTACAAAAGTAACATCACCCCCTCTTCCAATAAAAGAAGAAACTCAGCTATAGAAAAACTTAGGTTGCAGAAGAATGTGGCCTTAGCAGCTGAAATGCAGCAGATGAAGTTTTGAAGCCAGACAGGGGGAGTGTGCCACTAATAAGGCCTTGACTATTACCTGGACTGACAGCCAGAGAATGGGAGGAGAAGTGGTTGGCTCTGCACTGCTCAGTCAGCCAGAAAGGCCCCAAACGCAGGGCTAACGCAGGTCAAGTGATTTGGCGCCTCTGGCGTATTAAAGCTATTTACAAGGGACTAAAGGCTTTACTTTGCCTCACCCATTCGGTCTGTGCTGTTATACGACCTGGCACCGGACTGTCGTGTTTCTCTGACCCTCTCAATCAATACGAAGGGGTAATAAAGAACGCTGCCTTTAGGGGGGTGTTTGGCTTTTTGTTTAGTTGCAGAGGAAAGAGTTTTTTATGGCTGGCTCCTGATGCCTGGTGTGAAGGCGAGCACACGGAGAGACGTGAGATTACACAAGATCCTCTGCACTCTGTCGTAAAACAAAAACGTTCATCCACTTACTCATTTTTATAATCAGCTACCTCAATTAGATTTTGAAGTGTTCCCAAATTTACGGTAACATTTATTTAAACCCAATTATTTGGAATTCACGAGCACTGCATAAATGTTTAATAAACAGTTTATAACAGTGCCGTGTGCGTGTTGCAGATCTTATCCATGAACAGCTCCATCTCTGCCTTGTGAGTGCAAATCAAGTGCAAGGAAGCTGGTGTCTAATCAGATGATGAACTGCAAGAAAAGAAAAACAACAACAAAAACATTACTGTAATATAAATGTCTTCAAAGCAGACTCCTGTGCCTTTTACCTACAAGTACACTGAAAATTTAAAACTGATAGATAATTTTTTTCAATCCGTCTTGTAGGATTGTAGGATCTTCACGTACTACTCAATGAGACTTGTAGGACATCCGCCTTGGCATATTTAAATCTTGTATTTTTATACTGATGTCCATTAATGTGCACTGTCCCTGTTAAATAAATAAAAGTAATCAAAATTGATACTTGTATCCTTCATGTATGAAGACGTTCTACAATTTGTACTTTATATTATTGTTAATGAATTAAACTAATAAGGTAAAATGAGAGTTTGACATAATTATTATTTTATACACTCACCAGCCATGGTATCAGGTACACCTGTTTAACTGCTCGTTAATGCAAATAGCTAATTAGCAACTCATTGCATTTAGGCATGTAAACATGGTCAAGAAAACCTGTTGAAGTTCAAATTGAACATCAGAATGGGGAAAAAAGGTAATTTACATGGTTTGAATGTGCCATGGTTGTTGGTGCTGGATGAAGAGGTTTGAGTGCTTCAGAAACTTCTGATCTATTGGGTTTTTCCGCACATAACCATCTCTTGGGTTTACAGAGAATGGTCCAAAAAGGAGAAAACATCCTGTGAGAGTTCAATCAGTTCTGACCGACATTGCCTTGTTGATGCCGAAGGTCAGAGGAGCCTGGCCAGCCTGCTTCGAGCTGAGAGGAAGTCAACAGTCAGTCAAATAAGTACTAGTTACAACCAAGGTATGTAGATGAGCATCTCTGAATGCACAGCACATGGAACCTTGAAGCGGATGGGCTGCAGTAGCAGAAGACCACACTGGGTGGCACTCCTGTCAGCTAAGAACAGGAAACCGAGGCTACAGATTGCATAGGCTCAGCAAAATTGGACAACAGAAAAACGGAAGAGTAAATTCAGACAGGACAAAAGACATGCTGTGGAAGAGAGCCAGAGATTAATAATAACTAATGATTAAATGTGAAGTGGTGTATAAACAGAGTAAAAAGAGGTGACTGAAAAAAAATACTCAGTGCAGCCTAGGCCTATTGCAGCATAACTAAGAGATGTCCAGGGTCACCTGATCCAGCCCTAGCTATAAGCTTGATCATAAAGGAAAGTTTAAGCCTAATCTTAAAAATAGAGAGGGTGTCTGTCTCCTGAATCCAAATTGGGAGCTGGTTCCACAGAAGAGGGGCCTGAAAGCTGAAGGCTCTGCCTCCCATTCTACTCTTAAGTATCCTAGGAACCAAAAGTAAGCCAGCAGTCTGAGAGAGAAGTGCTCTATTGGGGTGATATGGTACTATGAGGTCTTTAAGATGAGGTGGGGCCTGATTATTCAAGACCTTGTATGTGAGAAGAAGAATTTTAAATTCAATTCTGGATTTAACAGGGAGCCAATGAAGAGAAGCCAATATGGGAGAAATATGCTCTCTCTTTCTAGTCCCTGTCAGTACTCTAGCTGCAGCATTTTGGATGAGCTGAAGGCTTTTCAGGGAGCTTTTTGGACAACCTGATAGTAATGAACTACAATAGTCCAGTCTAGAATTAATAAATGCATGAATTAGTTTTTCAGCATCACTCTGAGACAGGATGTTCCTAATTTTAGAAATATTGCGCAATTGCAAAAAAAGCAGTGCTACATATTGGCTTAATGTGTGCATTGAAGGACATATCCTGGTCAAAAATGACTCCAGGATTTCTCACAGTGTCACTGGAGGCCAAGGTAATGCCATCCAGAGTAAGTATCTGGTTTGACACTGTGTTTCCAAGGTTTGGTCTACATGAAAGAATGGATCTATCCTGCCTTGCATGAACAGTTCAGGCTGCTGGTAATGGTGGAATGGTCTGGGAGATATTTTCTTGGCATACTTTGTAGCAACTGACCATTTTTTAAACCCCATGTCTGCCTGAATATTGTTGCCTACCATGTTCATCCCTTTTGGACCACAGTGTGCCCATCTTCTGATTGCTGCTTTCAGCAGGATAACTCACCATGTCACAATCTCTGAATTTTCAAGCACCTTCCTGAATCTGTCCCCTACCCATATAATGTTTTCAGATATGGTAACATTCCCCAAACACAGAGGTTTATCACATTGGCATTTTTCTCCCTATGAGCATGTGACATGGCAAAAAAGAAACTGGTTGGCTACATTTTGCAATTATTATGTTGTGTTGGAAGCATGGTGGTTAGTACTGTTGCCTCACTGTAACAAGGTCCTGCATTTGAATCCATCATCTGGCTGGGGCCTTTCTGTGTGGAGTCTACATGTTCCCCCTGTGTTTCCATGGGTTCTCACCGGGTACTCTGGCTCTCTCCCACAGTCCAAAGACATGCAGTTAGTGGTGTTAGGATAATTGGTGATTCTAAAATGGCCATAGGTGTGAATGTGAGTGTGAAGGATTGTCTGCCTCTCTGTGTTGGCCCTGTGACAGACTGGCGACCTGTCCAGGGTGTACCCCACCTCTCGCCCTATGGCATCTGCAGTACTTTTTGTTTATCTGCAATTCGGGTGACAGCTTTAGTTGCAAGCTAATTTTACAACCTAAAAAAATTAAAATAAAAATAAAAAACAGGGGTTCAGCTCATTCATGTGACACTCTCAAAGAAAGTATTTTAAGATCCTCGTCATATTTTCGATGATTATGAGCTGTGATCAATTTCACTGACAAACTATTTTCTTTCTGAACTTCTCAGATGGTTTTCTTCAAACAACTGAAATATAATAAGCAAAGCAAAAATAGACCAGAGTTATTTTTCTTTTAATAGCACACATTTGTTTTCCTTCCATTAATCATTTCACAGCCCCTCACATTTTATGTTGTGGACCCTTTGGAGGTTGCAAGTCTCAGTTTTGGGTTACCGAACTTTTTTCTTTTTATCAGTACTTAAAAAGCTCTCCACTTCATCCAGCTGTTGGTATTAATAAATTTAATACAATTCTCCTAAAAAGTGCATTTTGGCAATAACGAGTTTGTCCTTTTGGGCAAAATTCAGAACTTTGTTACCTGAAAGTCTCTTATTCACTGGTGGCTTTTTCATATAAAGTCAGATGCTGCCATCTTGTGGACAACATTGTAAAGGACCCACGCACAGTGGAAGGTTTTTTTGTTTGTTTGTTTGTTTTATAACAATCTTGTCATGGGACATTTCTATCTTCTTTGTCTTGAATAAACGGAGTCATAAAGACCCACCGTAAACAAACATTTGAGCAACAGTTAAAACCTTTCATCATACAGCAGCCTTGAGCTAAAAGGTTATGAGGCTGCAACATGCCAGTGCTTAGTAGAACATAATGAGTCCTGAATGATGTTCTGCCCTTTGATCACATTGCGGGCCTCAATGGTGCAATTAAGGCAGTAATTAATAATAGATTAAAACTCTGCACTGAGTAGCAGGCAGCATGAGAAGCACACTTCGAAATGATTTAGCAAAATGGGGAGGGGGGGGACTGTAATTACATCATTCAAAAAGTGTGATTGAACAAAATCTCTGGGGCATAGAAATAGACACACACAGAGACACACACACACACACACACACGATTTTACAGCCGCTGGCCTGTTTGTGCCCTCGCCTGCCAGCTCCAGACAGGCAGTGTATTCCAGATTAGATCAAACTCCAGGTTGCCCATTTCGATTCTAAAAGCAGCCATTCGCCACTTTGTTACCATGACGACACACCCAGTCTGGTCTGCTGTCTGCCAGCATAAAAATAGAGAGGAGGTTGTGGTTCAGCTCAGGACTTGCTGAGATGATCGTGGAGAGCAGACAATGAGGAGGAAAAACAGAGTATGATTAGACCGCAGTCACCAGGCTGGTTGAGCACTTGGCACTGACACATTAATCAAAGTTTGATGATGATGATGATGATGATAGTTGGGCAGCAAGTTGCAGCAACTTTGTGGTTTATTTCATGAAGTGTATACAAGACTCACGATTCACTGCTTGATCTGCAGTGGCAGGAGTTAACCTGGGGCAAAGCCAGATGGGTGGGGGCACGCGTGGCACTGGCCGACTCTAAGTGTTCATCATAAGCTGCATATATGACATGGACGGCTTCTGAGTCTGAAAAGTGAAGCTAATGTGGAAATGGGGACTCCTTGTGGTTGCAAACATAGTCATTAGAGAAACCAAGGACACTGCAAACTTTGGTTAATGGCCTGTGATTGACAAGTCATTAGCTGATGATCATATGCTGCATGATCCTATTTTCTGACTCTAATAATGACAGTTTTACAAAATAGACTTCACGTACTACTCAATGAGACTTGAAACTGCTGATTGAACAATTGATTAGTGATTAAAGCCATCAAAATAGGGTTTACTGATGTCTCAGAGTGAGAGAGCCAAGGGCTTGTTTTCCCTTAAATTTCCATAAATTTGAATTTATTCCTCCCTCAGTGCTCCTTCCTTTTGTCTCCTCTATTTAGTTAATTTATGCATCTGTTTTCCCAGTTTAATTATTGCAGTTCCTGCATTACCTTTGAGTTAGTGTTTCTTGTGCTTTACTTTTAGTTTTGCTTCCCTTGTCCCATCTTCTGTATTTTAGTTCAGTGTTGTTCTCCCCAGTTGTCTCCACTTCCCCTAATCACCCTCCTGTGTATTTATTGTCGCTGGTTTACTGCTTTCAGTTTACTTTTAGACTTTGTATTTTTACCTTTTGGATTTACTCTAAACACCCAAATAAACAGCTCATTTTCATTTTATTTCAGTGTTTACATGTCCACTCCTTCACTCCTTTCAGAGCCTAAAACTTTTACAGAAGGGTGTGTGATTGTAGAAAACTATGGCTCTGTGCTCCTTTGATCCATGCACTCTATATAGTCATTCCGGAAGAGTTTAAGGTCTCAGTTTTGATTTTCAAGTCTTATTCAATAAAACATCATGTTAATTTGGTCCCCATTATTCTTCATGGGTCAGTACTGCAACACAGGTTCAGCAAACCCAGGATCTCCTTTAAGCCAGATAAGGAATCAGTAATCAGGCTAAGCAGTCACATGAAAGTGGTTATCAACTTGAAAAGTCAACCCAAGGCTTTCTAATCTGCCTATGAGAGCATTCATAGTCATCTCAAGGCATTATATATTGTATGGTAAAGACCATACAATATATGTGGCCAGTCACAAACATGGACATGTTTCTTACAAATGAAGAGGAAATTATATTAGAAATGCATGGACAGGTTAAACAGGCTTAAAACAGCACATTTGCTGCAGCATGGTTTGAGATGGGCAAAGTGGTCTGCAAGACTGGAACAGTGCTGTGTAAATAAAATCTATTTAAAACTAAAGAGAAAAGCTGGTTTAAAAAAAAAAACAGTGTATCAGTTAATAATCTTAGCATCACGACCCTATCATTAAGACACAGGAAGATCTGACTCTAATTACAGCTGTGTTCCTTTGCAGCTTGCACTTGATGAAGGTATCCCTATGGTGCTTAAGAGTTTTATCCTTATTATTTCAGATGCAACCCTGCTTGTATAGGATTGTACCAGTAAGAAGGCTGACTTACAAATTTTAGGTCAACAAGTAGCAAGGTTTAGGTACCCTGTGTTTGGACTATAATGCTATGTTGAGGCTTTTACAACTTGGGAATGTTCCCTCATTCCCACGTTTAAAGCCAGACAGAGTCAAGATAAAGCTGAACATCTATTTTTTAACTTTATTTAGTAGCTTGAGGCGGACTGAGACAGGGTTGCTCACAGAATCAATCACAAAAGGTCCAATAAAGTTTGGAGATAGTTTCTTAAATTCAGAATGAGAGGTACATACTTGGTAGAAAGCCAAACTCTTTGATCTGGTTGTAGTTGGGTGCCGAACACGGTGCCAATCTGCCAGACACCTATTCTGTCTGGTCTTTAGTCCTTGCTGCCTGGGTCGCCCTCCACACCTGCCAGCAGTGACAGAGATGATGGACAGATGGTATAAAAAACTCCCCTTCCAAAACTGGGAACAAAGGTGGTTGAAATCCCGAGGAAGCTTCGAAGGGGGAGAGTCTGGTAGTCGTGGAGGTCATGGAATTGTATGCATATTCTACCCAAGCCAGGTGAGAACTCCAGGTGGATTGGTTGGAAGAAGCAATACAGCTCAGCCATTGGTCTGAGGATGGAAGTCAGACGAGAGACTTACCTGGGCTCCGAGCGCTGAGCAAAACTCTTTCCATACCTGAAATGTGAACTGGGGGCCTCAGTTGGATACAACGTCCTTAGGGATTCCATGTAACCAGAAGATGTATTTGCTCAGTAGCTGGGTGGTTTCTAAAGCAGATAGGAGCTTGGGCAGGGCAACAAAGTGAACGGCCTTGGAAAAGTGATCAATAGTGGTGAGGATTACCATATTGTCATCAGATGGAGAGAGACCAGTCACAAAGTCCAGGGCGATTTGAGACCAGGTACAACCTGGAGCGGGAAGTGGCCTCAGTTGACCTGAAGGAGGTGAGCTTGAGGACTTGGGCACAAACACATTCTCAAGCGTCTCTAATCAGAGATTAGACGTTGTAGAAAGGTGATTGTGCGATTTATTCCAGGGTGGCAAGTAAACTTTGTTGTGTGCATCCAGTGCAACATTTTGGCTCTTACCTTGGAGGGAACAGAGAGGGTTGGACGGTCCATTTCATCCCGCTGGGGGTGGGGTGAGGGGGTGTCTTTGCACAGCAGCTAGTTCATGATAAACTGCAGGAACAGATGAGATACGACGAAGGTGACTATAATTGAGGGATGGCTGACTAAGCAGTTTTGGTGGCAGCAGAGGATGCAACTTGAAATGTTATGGGACCAGTCAATATTTTGGTTATGCATGCTTAGCCAGGAATGTCCAAGGACTATGGGAGTGTGTGGTGATTCAAACAAGAATTGATTTGTTCAGAATGTTTTTCCAGAGTGAGTGAAACAGGATGAGCCTTGTGGGTTGTGTCAACGAGCAGAGTGCCACTTAAAGCTGTCACCTGAAGTGGTTCAGACAGCGGTACCAGAGGAATGTCTAAGTTGTGATCAATAAAACTTTCTTTTGCAGAAAGTTTTATTGATTTTGCACTAGAATCAATGAGCACTTGGACCAAATGAGAAAAGTTTGAAGTGTTTATTTTTGCTGGAACCATCAATCTGGGAAGGGAGGAATTGTTTATTATTTTATTTTTTTGCCCGCCAGTACCCCCACTTTTACCGGTGGGCCCAATCTTTTGGCCAGACCTGACAGGCGTTAACAAAATGTCGTTTCTTGCCACAGTAAAAACGCTCACCCTCAATGTTCTTTTTCTCAGTTCGGAGGGGACCAAGCAACCTCTGCTGAGCTGCATAGGTTCTCCATTCTCTTCTGGAGTAACCCTGACAAAAGTAGGAAGTTTGCAAAGCGGAACATCATGGGAGCTGTAGTCTCTGGGTTTCCGTCGCTCCCGCATGTGATCGTCTAATCAAATACACAGTGAAATTATATTGTCAAGGGATTCATGTAAGTCTTTAGTTGCAGCTTATATTTTAGTTCATTACACAAAAAAAAGTGTAAAAACACAGTGTTCTCCCAGCCAGTCTCCTCAGCCAAAATTCTGAAGTCCACTAAAGAAAAAAAAATCAGCAACACTCCTCTTGCCTTTATTCAAGCTGAACAACTTTTGAGCTGCCATGTCCAGATTGACACCCTTATTAAATGCCTTTAATCCTTTATTTATCATGGGCCCGCCATTCATGGACTTCTGGTGACAGTTACCATAATAACCCTATGTTGGGTGTGAAATGCAATTTCTCAGCTTTCAGAAACCATTTGAATTTTTCCGATAGGCAAACGTAATTATGGCAATTTAAAGTGTGTTTGATCAGATGTCTCAGCGGTGAAACGCTTGGCATTAACCAGCTGATCACAGCAAGTAAGGGCACGTAACAGGTGTATCACCAGTGATCGCCCGCTGTTCAAGGGTTGAACTTAGGTAAAAGAAAAAAAATAAGATAGATTGGAGTTAGACTTTAAGATAACTTGCCCCCAACTTAAAGTTCTACCTCCTAACAAGTTAACCATGAATCCAATCTTAGAACTGTTCGGGGCGTACATTTTCTTTTGTTGCCGTAATACCAAAAAATACACACAAAAACCCCCCCACCACATTTCTCCAACTCACCAGAGAAGACTTCAGGTGTGGGTAGAGGCCTTTGAGGGGGGTCAGACAACTGAAAAGGACCAGAAGGAGTTGACTGAGGAGGCGAAGAATTTGTTTTTGCTGAGGAAACAAAAGATTCGAGCATACTTGCGATATCCAAAAACTGCTGAGTAGTCGCACCCATTTGACTGGTGATAAGTCGCAGCATATGGTCATGTCTTTTGAGTTTCTCCTAGAGAATAGCAAGAACACAGCAAACAGGATCCAGATCTGCTAAGTCCATTCTCTGGCTGGATCATTCTGTCATGACCAATGGACTGGTGGAATCAGAAGGCAGGACTCCAGATTAAAGTTTATTTACAAGTCTCAAGCCAAACAGATAATGCAACTGTCCTCCAGTGGCACAGGAATCCTCACTCCAGTCCAGACATGGGAATCAGATACACTGCTCAAAAAAATAAAGGGAACACTTAAACAACACAATATAACTCCAAGTAAATCAAACTTCTATGAAATCAAACTATCCACTCAGGAAGCAACACTGATTGACAATCAAGTGCACATGCTGTTGTGCAAATGGAATAGACAACAGGTGGAAATTAGGAGACCTGTAAGAGGGTAACAACCCAGCAGCAGGACTGCTACCTCCGCCTTTGTGCAAGGAGGAACAGGAGGAGCACTGCCAGAGCCCTGCAAAATGACCTCCAGCAGGCCACAATTGTGCATGTGTCTGCACAGACGGTTAGAAACCGACTCCATGAGGATGGTATGAGGGCCCGACGTCCACAGATGGGGGTTGTGCTCACAGCCCAACACAGGACACTTGGCATTTGCCAGAGAACACCAGGATTGGCAAATTCGCCACTGGTGCCCTGTGCTCTTCACAGATAAAAGCAGGTTCACAATGAGCACACGTGATAGACGTGACAGAGTCTGGAGACGTCGTGGAGAGCGATCTGCTGCCTGCAACATCCTTCAGCATGACCGGTTTGGCAGTGGGTCAGTAATGGTGTGGGGTGGCATTTCTTTGTGCTCGCCAGAGGTAGCATGACTGCCATTAGGTGCCGGGATGAGATCCTCAGACCCCTTGTGAGACCATATGCTGGTGCGGTTGTCCCTGGGTTCCTCCTAAAGCAGGACAATGCTAGACCTCATGTGGCTGGAGTGTGTCAGCAGTTCCTGCAAGATGAAGGCATTGAAGCTATGGACTGGCCCGCCCGTTCCCCAGACCTGAATCCGATTGAGCACATCTGGGACATCATGTCTCGCTCCATCCACCAACCACAGACTGTCCATTTTTTTGAGCGGTGTATGTCTCTCCTTATAGCCAACCTCTCAATCTCCAGGGAATCTGGATACAAGAAATGGAATAAGGTAAGTGGAGCAGACCAGTGAGCAAAAACAATGGCAAACATAGCTTGGGAGCCAGCAACACTAACTATAGTCCAGTCAAAAATCCAGCAAAGACTAACGACAGCTTGCCAGCTTAGATAGTGACCTTGATGAGATCATAAGGAACAGGTAAGTCTCATAACTTCCAGGTAAGTGTGCGATCAGAGGGTGGAGACCTAAACTGGGCCCCACCCCTCAACCATCAAACAGGAGACAACAAACAGATAGGAGGAGAGGAGAGAGAGAGAGAGAGAGAGAGAGAGAGAGAAACTGGCAGGAACACACAGGAGGACCAGAGGACCATGACAAAAACATTAGTGACCTCTCAAATGAAACACCCACGGGTCTTTTCAGTGCATTCGTCATCATGCTTTTGCCATGGTCCCTCGGTCTTGGACTGAGGGGTTTTGAGTTTGTTGTGGGCTCATGATTCCTTTTGGTTTTGAGAATAATTTTTTGTGTGGGTTTTGTTCATTATAAGGTCATTATATTTAATAAAACTAAAACTAGATGTGAAAAAATTAGTTAGCTAAAGTAAAAAAAATAAAAATTAAACTTAAAAAAAAAGGAACTGAAATGATTTTGTGAATTTGGAAAACTTAATACATTTAGTATTTGTTGATTTGGACCTGGACCCGACAAGTAGTCACGTTTCTCCGGAGGTGCGCCGGGTTACCTCGTAGGATCAGAGCGGTTTCCGTAGCTGCCCTGTGTGCGCTTTTCAGGTGGACTTTGATGTTGGTGTTTTGTTTTATAGGTCTGCTTTATTTGGGTTTCTGTTTTTTCCCCCTGTTGTTCTGGTGTGCTTACTTTAGATACTTACTCTGGATGGCATTACTTTGGCCTCCAGTAACACTGTGAGGAATCTTGGAGTCATTTTTGACCAGGATATGTCCTTCAATGCACATATTAAACAGATATGTAGGGCTGCTTTTTTACATCAGTGCAATATTTATAAAATTAGAAACATCCTTTCTCAGACTGATGCTGAAAAGTTAATCCATGCATTTATTACTTCTAGGCTGGGCCACTGTAATTCATTATTATCAAGCTGTCTTAAAAACTCCCTGAAAAGCCTTCAGCTGATCCAAAATGCTGCAGCTAGAGTACTGACAGGGACTAGAAAGAGAGAGCATATTTCTCCCATATTGGCTTCTCTTCATTGGCTCCCTGTTAAATCTAGAATAGAATTTAAAATCCTTCTCCTAACATACAAGGTCTTGAATAATCAGGCCCCATCTTATCTCAAAGACCTCATAGTACCGTATCACCCCAATAGAGCACTTCGTTCTCAGACTGCTGGCTTACTTGTGGTTCCTAGGATACTTAAGAGTAGAATGGGAGGCAGAGCCTTCAGCTTTCAGGCCCCTCATCTGTGGAACCAGCTCCCAGCTTCGATTCGGGAGACAGACACCCTCTCTATTTTTAAGATTAGGCTTAAACTTTCCTTTTTGATCAAGCTTAGATCAGATGACTCTGAACCACGCCTTAGTTATGCTGCTATAGGCCTAGGCTGCTGAGGGGGGTTCCCATAATGCACTGTTTCTTCTCATTCACCTTTATTTACTTGTTTATACTTCACTCTGTATTTAATCATTATTATTAATCTCTGCCTCTCTTCCACAGCATGTCTTTTGTCCTGTCTCTCTCCACTCAGCCCCAACCGGTCGCAGCAGATGACTGCCCCTCCCTGAGCCTGGTTCTGCTGGAGGTTTCTTCCTGTTAAAAGGGAGTTTTTCCTTCCCACCATCGCCAAGTGCTTGCTCATAGGGGGTCGTTTTGACTGTTGGGTTTTCTCTGTGTTATTGTAGGGTCTTTACCCACAATACAAAGCGCCTTGAGGCGACTGTTTGTTGTGATTTGGTGCTATATAAATAAAATTGAATTGAATTGAATGTGTTCCCTAGGCATTTAGTTTTTGCATTCAGGGCCAGGTTACCTCCTGTTTTGTTTTGATATGTCATCTGGTCTCTGTTCGTCATCTTTGGTTTTTGCTTCCTCTTGTCTCATCTGTGTAATGTGATTCACCTGTGTGCCCACTCCTCTCGTTATCCTTTTGAGTATTTAAGGCCCGTGTTTTCCTTGCCTGTGATCGCGTCATTGGTTGTTGTCCGCGGTCCTGCATGTACGTTGGTTTCAGTAGGTCAAGTCTAGTCTGTTTTGCGTCCCTCCCCCGTATGGTGTATTCCGGGGAGAGCTCATGTTTAGTTCTGGACGATGTTGTATGATTTGGTATAAATAAACGTGTGTGCAAATTACACCTGTCCCGGAGTTCTGCATTTTGGGGTCCCCCTTCACGCCTGCACAGCGGCCAGCCGTGACATCAATATAAGGACTCACAAATGTCAGCAAATTCCTGGAGGGAGACTGCTGAATCTATCGGAATGGATGTGTGGGAATGAAGAAAGTGAAAAAACAGGGACAAATATGTTTGCAGCCAAAAAACTGAGCGCAAAGAGCAAGGACCAAAAAACACCAGCACACAACCACAAGGTAATTAACACACCCAATCCAGCTACACATGCATAAATGCGGACATGAGGCCTGCCACTTCCGTAGGTTGTGTACAGAGGACACAAAGACCCTGCAAGTCTAATTAGGAGCGTCTAACCAAGCTAGCTCCAAAACAGAAGCAGCTTCAGGTTGAGAACATCAAGATGCAGCTGGATTTGACCTTTGACTCCTTCAAAGAGTTTGTTTGTGTCAAACACCACATGTAGGTGTTGTTAATCTGCTGCACTGACGCTGAACTTTATTGGGAGTTTATTGTAGAATTTATTGAGTTTTGGAGTTCATATTGTTTTTGTTTCTCCCTGTTGGTGTTCATGTGTGTCCTTAATGTTACACACATTGAGCATGTAGTGCTGCTGTCTGTGAACAGTTGGTTGTTGAATATATTTCTTTAAAGGGTACCTGATTAAGCATAAAAATACTAAAACTAATACTGAAACTAACCAAAACTAAGCATAAAACCAAAAATAAAAACTAATAAAAATGAGTAAAACCGCTCTGAAAACAAATTAAAACTAACTGAATTAGAAAGAAAAAAGTAAAAGCGAACTAAAACTAAACTATAATGTAAAATCCAAAACTATAATAACCCTGTTTGGTAAAAATTTGTTATAATAATATGCCCGATGAGGCTTTGATGGACATTTTTACTGAGACTTTGAATATCTACATGATGGTGAGTCAACTGTTGCATTTTTACTGTAATACCTATATTGATTTTTCTAAATCTTGCCTTTGGGAAATGCCCTCCACTGAAACTAATAAAAACTAAACTAAAATAAAACATTCTCAAACGCTGGAGCGATTGGCTGTCGAGGGCTAGGCACCCCACCCCACCCCACATGGGGCCACTTGAACTAAGGGTGCAGTAGAACATCCCAGACTTCACTGATGTGACTAATTAAAACAAATCAAATCAACCCTCAATAGATTGCAAACCAACAAACAAACAAATATTTAGTGGAATTTTTAAAATGTATCTTTTTCTTTTTGTCTACTCTTGTAACCCCTTCTATGACACCACCCAGGCCCTTGCATTCAAGAATTTATTCACTCACCTTTAGGGTCAAAGTGCTGCATGTTAGTCATGCATGGATGCTCCTGCAATGAAAGTCTGTTTGCCCACATCAATTCAATTCAATTCAATTCAATTCAATTCAATTTATATAGCGCCAAATCACAACGAACAGTCGCCTCAAGGCGCTTTGTATTGTGGGTAAAGACCCTACAATAACACAGAGAAAACCCAACAGTCAAAGCGACCCCCTATGAGCAAGCACTTGGCGACGGTGGGAAGGAAAAACTCCCTTTTAACAGGAAGAAACCTCCAGCAGAACCAGGCTCAGGGAGGGGCAGTCATCTGCTGCGACCGGTTGGGGCTGAGTGGAGAGAGACAGGACAAAAGACATGCTGTGGAAGAGAGGCAGAGATTAATAATAATGATTAAATACAGAGAGGAGTATAAACAAGTAAATAAAGGTGAATGAGAAGAAATGCAATCTCCTTTAAAGATGCAATGCAGCGTTATTGACTAATCACAGCTGTCAGGGTGGAGGTGGAGCTGTACGCTCAAACCAATAAGTTAGATCAACCCTAGGGAACCAGTGAAGCCATAAATGACTTATTGTTGCTTAATGAAGTCAATGCACCACCACAGACGTGTTTATTTTTATTTATTTTTTTATTTTTTGCCTTTGCATCTTAACTTTCCATCTGCTGGAACGCTCTGTTTTAATGTCCTCACTTAAAAATATCTCATGGAGCTTTTCTTCCTCTCTCTCTATTTTTTGTGTGGTTCTGTTGTTTTTCATATTTCACAGATTTGTTTCTTCCATCTTCACCATATGTCTTGCCAGGACAGCATTTTGTGTTTCTTAGATAAACTTCTTACATAGCACGTTTTTAGAAACAGCATCCCAATTCTGAGTCAGACTTAAGACCCTGCTCTGCATGTTGACATGATTGCATCAGATAATTTCTGCAGATTTGTCAGCTGCACGCTCATACTGTGACTCTCCCCTTCAACCACATCCCCAAGATGTCCTACTGACTTCAGATCTGGTGACTGGTGAAGCATGTTCATGAAACCAGTTTGACTTTTGCTTGATGACTCACATTATCCTGCTTGAAGATGATAAACTCTGGCCATAAAGGGAGACACACAGTCAGCAACAATGCTCAGAAAACTGTGGCATTCACATGATGGCTGTTGGTAATAAGGGGACCAAAGTGTGCCAAAACAACATTCCCAACAACATTCAGCCTGGACTGTTGAGACAAGCCACGCTGGTCAGTGAATTCATGCTGCTCATGCCAACTTGTGATCATCTACAGCCTTGTGGAATAAATTGAGATTCATCAGATGCTTTTTTTCCCCTGTCTTCAAATGTCCAGTTTTACTGATCCTGTGCCCACTGCAGGCTCAGATTTCTGTTCTTGGCTGACACAGCCTTCTGCTGTTGTAGCCCATCTGCCTCAAAGTGTTGTTTCATTCTGAGTTGCTTTTCTGCTCACCATGGCTGCAAAGAATGGTTTTCTGAGTTGCCACAGTCCCTCTGTCGACTCCAAAACACTCATTTAACTCTAGAGACTACTGTGAAAATCCCAGCAGATCAGCAGTATTTAAACCAGCCTGTCTGGCACCGCCAATTATGCCGAAGTCACAGTTACCAAGTTCACGTTTTTTCCTGTTCCGATGTTTGATGTGAGCATTAACTGAAGTACCTGACCTGTGTCTGCAGGATTGTATTCATTGTTGTGCCTCCACATGATAATCTGATTGGGTAATCACACGAATAAGCAGGTGTACAGGTGTTGGATAAGCTGCATTTATAGACCTTTTTCACAGCAGATATTTCATAGCAGGAAGAGCACAGGTGTAATTGATTGTACTGAAAAACAACTGTGCTCTGTGTAGGTGAGGTAATTACAGGTTGCTGGTACTGTTCATGCTGGCTCGCTGCCATGCTTTACTGGGACACTTGTTTGAAACGAGCCATCACTAACAAATCTGTTCCTGCTATTACAGTCAAAAAGTCTGCTGTGTACTGAAAAAGTTTGAATTAAATTTGACGATATGCTCATGTTTTCACACACGCTACAATAATAACTGGATCACAGAGAAGTACGTGAACGGTGTATGACACAATATAACTGCATACACTAAATATATACAGCATCCCAAGCACCAGGTGTCCATGGATGTTGTTTCTACGCTAAATCTGGTCAGCCAGTCGTGCCCTTTAAAAAGACATGCCACTCTAAATTTAGCTGAAAAGCCTTTTTGTCCGAGGCTGACATAAAGATCCCAATTCAATTTAATTTCTAACATTTACTAGTTCCGGGAGGTGTCTCAATTCTCCTTTGGAGATAAGGGAGTACATTGTACATTATGTCTCTTGGCTGGCTTGGCTCTGCTTGGCCTGCTGCCCCTGCAACCTGGGCTAGGATACGCAGCAGTTTAGTTAGTGTTGTTTATTCTGCTAGATGTTTTTGTATCAAGAAAGCGAGGACAAAGGCAAAATTCCAATCGAAACAAACGAAAGTCTAAGCAGCATCACTGCAAATCCTTGCACTCCATGTGTGATATATAAAGGCAACATGACTTAACATTTTGAAGACTGTGGTATCCATGGTCACTGCTAGATTAGGCATTATAAGAGAGACACATGGTGCTCAACGAACTCTGAACTGAAATTTATGGAAGAATCTTGCGCCAGCAAAGACGGTGGGAGAAGCAGAACTTCCATCGGACAAGGATTTTAAAACCTTATTTGTGTGCAAACCTCTAAAAAAAAAAGTACTGATTTGGCCTGATATTGAGTAGTCAAGTGAGATTTTTGGTGGGAGTGACCACAAGGGACTGGATTAGAAATAAGTATCAGTATCAGAGGGACAGTTATAGAGGCAAAGCCAGGATGGTTTAAATATGTTCAGAGGCGAGATAGTAGATATATTGGACAAAAGATGGAGCTGCTAGGCAGAAGGAAAAGAGGAAGACCTCAGAGGCCTTTTGATGTGACAGAGGAGGGTGCTGTCATAATTAGTGTGACAGGCCCTAAATACAGACTAAAAGAAGCCCCAACCTTTTAATGAGGTTGGGGCAAAGTTTTAAAAGTAAATCCACAAGAAGATCAAAACTCTGACAGGGCTGAGAGCAAATGGGGAGGAAAAAGAGATATGGTCAGAAACAGGGAACAGACACCATGACAAAGGACAAAGGGAAAACTGAAGCTGTATTTTTAAATACAAGCTGATACATTAAGGGCTAATCAGGGTAATAGGGGACAGGTGGGGAATGACTGTGCTGAGTACAACAGGTGAAACTAATCAAGGATAACAAGACAAAGGAGCATCATGTGACGTGAAGCAGGCTAGAAGAGCTCAAAAAGCAACACATCATGCCACAATCTAAAGAAACAGATTAGAAACAGTCAGTCTGAAATGGGTTACAAAGCCATTTCTAAGGCTAAGGACACCAGTGAACTGCGGTGAGAGCGATTATCCACAAATGGAAAAAAATTGGAACAGTGATGAAAGCTTCTGGCTGGCCTACCAAAGTTGTTCCAAGAGCACTTCGACGGCTCATCCAGGAGGTCACAAAAGAACCCAGAACAACATCTTAAGAACTGCAAGCTTCACCTGCCTCGGTTAAGGTCAGCATTCATGATTCAGCAAGAAGAAATAGACTGGGCAAAAAATGGCATCCATGGGAGAGTCCCAAGGAGAAAACCACTGCTGTCCAAAATTCCAACAAAGGCTCGTCTCGCATTTGCCAAAAAACATCTTCATGATCCCCAAGACTTTTTGGAAGGTTTGAGTCCCATTATGTCTGGCCTAAAATTAACGCAGCATTTCATAAAAAAATAAATAAATAAAAATACCAACATGGTGGTAGGTAGTGTGATGGTCCGGGGCTGCTTTGCTGCTTCAGGACCTGAATAACCTGCTGTAATTGATGGAACCATGAATTCTGCTCTCTACCAGAAAATCCTGAGAGATAATGTCCGGCCATCAGTTCATGTCCTGAAGCTCAAGCACACTCGGATTATGCAGCAGGACGATGGTCGGAAACACACCAGCAAGTCCACCTCTGAATGGCTCAAAAAAGGCCTGGACTTAAATCCACTTGAGATGCTTTGGCATGACATTAAACAGGCTGTCTGTGCTTGAAATCCCTCCAGTGTGACCGAGGTAAAACAATTCCGCAAAGAAGAGTGGGCCGAAATTCCTCCGCAGTCATGTGAACGACTCATTGTGAGTTATCGCAAAGGCTTTGTTGCAGTTCTTGCTGCCAAGGGTGGCACAACCAGTTATTAGGTTTAGGGGGCAATTGATTTTTCACATAGTGTCAGGTAGGTTTGGATAGCTTTTTTTTTTTTTTTTACCTTAATCAATTAAATCATCATTTAAAAAAGTGTAACAAACGTGTAAAAAACTAAGAAATCAGGAAGGGGGCAATTACAATTGGGGGCAAATACTTTTTTCACAGCGCTGTATACAGTGGAGAGTGTACAGTAGGTGGTTAGCACACAGGTCAGCTGACCACAGCATTTCCACAAAGAAAACAAAAGAAATCCTTTTTCTAAAAGAGTCATTCCTCCACACTGCCTCGCCGCCAGTGCTGTACTTAGCTTTCAGGTGCTTCTTCAAAATGTCAAGAAGAGCATCTTAGCAGCAATGGAAAGTTAGTATTATCCTGACACAAAAGTGTAAGTACTTCCACGATGTAATAGCCTCTATGCCATCTTTCCAATGGAATTTTAACTTGCATACTGATATGACTTTAAGATTGGATTGATTGATTCCATTGTGGGTGCCTGTCAAGGAGTTGTGGGGGAAGACAGAAATACTGAAGGTGTTAGGGACTGAAAAAGAAACTAAAGAGCCGTTTACTGATTGCTAAGCTATCATGTTGTTGTTTTTCAGTGGAAAACTAATCTGAGTAGAGCAGCACTTGAATTGAGCTGTGTCCTGTTTGCGCTGTATCCCTTACATGCTTCAGAGTGGGCGTACAAGTACAAAGTGAGTGCAGCACATTCACTTTTTTGGGATAGAGAGGGGTAAGAGGCACACGGCTCCTCCCTGAGAGTTTGTGAAAACATTCCAGCAAAGTGAGAGCGGTCAAATAATCGGAAACTCTCCGAGTGGCCTCTCTCTCTCGAGCCTTGTCACCTTTTTGCAAGTGGAGCTAAAGCTTTGTCCTCTGCCGCACACCGCATATGACACTGAGGACACCTCTGTTTAGAGAGGGATCCTCTGAAACCTGGACAAAGAAAGAAACTCCGCTGTCCCATTGATCTGCTCACGATGAAGCCGCTGTTTGTCCTCCTTGTTTCAACTGCCTGGAGTTTCACTGGAGCCCAGTATTACTACCAGGGGCTGATGGATTATCTGGAGAACAGATTGTTAGCTATTGAGGTAAGAATCGACCCTCCTTTAAATGACTTACGCTTTAAATGGGAGCCCAGATCTTTGAGTAGTCATAAAAACATCATAAACACAAATTGATCGCCTCTTCCTCTTCTTTTGATTTGAATTTAATGCTCTTACTAATGGAAAGCAATTAATGCAATGTCTGCCCAGCTCATCAGCTTTGCAGCGGCCTCAGGGGGGAATATCATTTGATGCATGCAGAGCTCTCCTCCTCTGTCCAACAACATTACACTTTCTTCAGGGTTTAAGACAGTGACACACCAGTAATGAGTACAAGCCGAACATTTGCAGCTGCGGCATCAAACATCCCAACAACCTAACAGAGAAATGTGTTCTGCAGAGGTAGAATGAAGCCGTGGTACAAGATAGAGCCTCGAGGAAAGAATCAAATTACTGAGTGTTCAATATTGTTTTTCTTTAAAGGGGCTCTCACAAGGCTGCACGCTGTATCGGTGTCAAGCAAAGTTTGTGTAAGGGAAACACTTGTGTTGACTTGGGGATTATATGTCTGCTCACCTAAGGGAGTAATTGAAATAATTCCTTTAATGTAATCCTACGGAGTAAGTTTACAGAGTCAGAATTTTCTTTTTCATCAGCCGTGTGGCTTCGATGCAAAGATGTCATCCTTAAAACTGTTATAAGTGTGAAATGAATTGCCTATTTACAGCCATATCCCGCTCATTCCCCCCCCCCTCCCCATGGCTTCTCTCTAGTCTCTATTCCAATATACTGGCTCAGCTTGTGCATTGATATGTACACGGCAATTCATCAGCAAGCTTTCATTGAACTTTCATTTCCATTTGACCACAGGCCCACAGAAGGTACAGAGGGGGAAAATGAAACTGTGGCAGAGGAGCCGTCAGTTATTACATCTCAGTCTGAGTAATTCACCTGTCTCTCTCACTGTGTCAATCATATGCTGAGAAACACAGCACTGTTTCCTGTTCAGGTGTGGCGATAACTGATTGAAACGTGTTACCCTCTGAGTCTGATTACAGTTGGAAAGAAGACTGACTCACGCAGGCTGTAAATGCAATGTCCTTACTAATGTAAATTGGTGTATTTCACTTAATTTATACTAGTTTTTAAATGTTACTTACATTCATCTGTCACTTTATTCGGTACACCTTGCTAGTACCGGTTTGGGCTCCTTTTGCCTTCAGAGCCGCCTTACTTCTTCATGGCATAGATTCAGCGAAGTGCCGGAAAGATTTTGCTCCATATTGACATGATTGCATCACACAGTTGCTGCAGATTTGCCGGCTGCACCACTGGGCCACCACATCCCAGAGGCATTCTGTTGGATTGTGAGCTGGTGTCTGTGGAGGTCATTTGAGGACTGTGAACTAACTGTCATGCTCAAGAAACTAGTTTAAGATGATTTGAGCTTTCAAACATGGCTTCATTACCCGGATGGAAGCAGCCATCAGAAGATGGGTACAGTGTGGTCATAAAGGGATGGACATGGACAATGGAGAAATGGAGGAAATGCGTAGAGTTGGTTCTAGATGATGCAGCAGTGTAATGCTGGCTGGAAAGTTTTAGTAGATGCACACCCAGAAATACACCTCACCTCTGGGTGTCGACAGTCATAACTGTCAAAATTTCAAAATTTCTGCTGTTTTTGGATCCAAAGTTGTCTTCTAATATTTTACAGTCTAAAATGCGATAAATTTGATAGATCAGATTAAGTAATCCTTTAGAAGAATAACGTAAAGTGATGGGTGGTTGTTGTTTTAAATTTTTTAGAATTAATGTAAGTCTTCTAGGGCAGTTTTAGTCATTTTCAACTTAAGCCTAAAATACTAAACATTACTGTCAGTGTACTGTCACACTGACATTACATCCAACAATAGATGGCAATTCAGGCTGTAAACCCAAGACCTGCCTGAACTCAGTGGGGTTCAGGTCTATTTCTGGTGAACCACAATGAGAATAGTCCTGCTGGCTGGATACATATTGGGCTTTTGTAGAATAATTAGGGGTGATTGAAAAATGTAATTATACATACACACTGCCCCGAAGTACGCTGTTTTCAAGTAACTAACCATTACAACGCAACGTGGTGAATGAGGAAAAATATAGAGCCAGAACTGCAGCAGCCAAAAAAATCAAAATAAAAATGGCACAGAGGACATGAGACTGCAGACTGCAGGTGCTTAGAGTGAATCAAATGGACTTTTCATTTTTATTCTTCCACTGATGTCACTCTTTGAGTTCAATATGCAGCCCAACATAACTTAGTGACATGTCCAAATCATACACTAATCCTACTACTACTACTCCAGTGGGAAAAAACAACAGGGACAGAGTCCAAAGTGAGTAGCTTGGAAGTTGTTACTTTTAAAATCTCAAATGTTCCCAGTCACTTGGATGCTTGTGGTAGATATATTGTCTTGTCAATCAAACCCATTACTGGGCTCAGTACTTACTTCTGTTAGTTTTGACTAAGTTTTACATGCTAGTCATGTCATTACAATGTAAACAATATATATATATATATATATATATATATATATATATATATATATATATATATATATATATATATATATATATATATATATATATATATATATATATATATATATACTGAAATTACAATAATTTTACATGATCATTTAAACGCTTTGGAAAAAGAGTCAAATGATCAGACTTTTTAAAAATTAAAAACATATCTTTTAAATTAAGTGGAATTTCATGAACTTGAAATATAATTAAACTAAATGAAGAAATAAATGTCAAATTAATAAATATGCCACAGTCTGGCAGGGAGAGATTTTGGACTTTTATGTAACAAGAAAAAAAATGTGCTGAAAGGAAAATGAAAGAATTATTGTTGAAAAGAATAGAGCCGAAATTTTGTTTTTCTCAATTATCTTTTAGTAAATGTTGGGGGCTAAAGCTGTAATTTAAATGAATTATTTGATTCAAATTTCATTAATTGCATAGCCCCCACAAGACACTGCAACAAAACTGCATAAATTCCCAAATAATATGCAGGTGTAACCCACAGATATTTCCCACCATGCTTTTCTTCCAATGAATATGACCTAAAGTTACAGTACATAGTGCTGTGTAGAGTTTAGTTTTCAAACCAGTCAAAATGTGGACTCATTTTCAAAGGGCACCAAGGCAGAACTGCCTCTGTACCTGTACCGATACAGTCCCAGACACCAGTGTCTGTTACTGGAAAAGGGGTAACATTGACAGTAAAGTAAATGGGATCTTCTGGGTACAATAAATGTTTGCAAAGACCGTATAAAGATGGATAACATGAAAACTCCCCGGAATAGAACTAGTTTGGGATTTGCCTGTGTAGACTGTGCATTTATAATTAGAGGATTAACCAACATGAAAACCAGAGAGCTGTCTGTGGGTGAAAAGCAAGCAATTGTGAAGCTGAGAGAAGATGGAAAATCAATCAGAGCCAGTGTACAAACATTGGCCATAGCCAGTACAAGTGTTTGGACTGTCCTCAAGAATAAGGTCACCACTGGTGTAAGTAAGTAAAAGATGTCGAACAGGTAGTGTTATGTCTTTAATGTAAAGACATTATTAAGTTGAGAAATCAGTTCATAGTTAATTAATAAATAGGTTTAATTCATTGTAAACCAGTTTTAAAAAGTGTTCAAGAAAGCATCAGAGTGGGATATCTGTAAATTAAACTATCTTTTTGGTGACTGTCGGGGTAAGAGTGGTGCTCTCACCACAATAGTACATCTTTGACGTTTTTTCTCCGATGTGGAATCGCAAGCTAGCCTTCTCCACCGAGAAACAGCAGAGCACTGCTTTCATGTTAAATGTGCTCTTTACGCTTGTTCCTTGGGAAACATTTGTCTTTGTGAGTATTTGTGAATGTTCAAGCATGTTAATTTGAGTTTATATGTCAAAATAATTATATAAAATAGCGTTTACATGTGTGTTTTTAGCTAGCTACTCGTGCGTGTTGCGAACATAGCACAGCACATATGTTTAACAGTTTTTGATTTATTTCTCTTCTTGTTTCTGTATTTATAGTTACAAAAAGGAAAATAAAATAAAACCTCTATAAAAGACAAGAAAAGCAAGCTCCGTTTTGGAGCCTTCTTTATTTTGTTCGCTGGCTGTCAAGCAGCATACAGGCTCACATGTTGTGAGGACAGCACAGGTAGACCAAGGAAAACAACAGCAGAAAAATTGCTGTAAACGCTGTTTTAAAAAAAAAAAAAAAGACCCTAAAACAGTTAGTGACATCAGCAATAACCTCCAGAGGGCAGGAGTGAAGGTATCACAATCTACTGTTTGCAGAAGACTTCATGAACAAAAGTACAGAGGATTCAGCAGAAGATGGAATTTGCCAAGAAGCACAGAGACAAACCTCAAATAAGGGAAGGGAAGTGAAGTAACCCCCCCCCCAAAAAAAACAAACTGCAAATGAAAAAGGCTGTGGTAAAAGCCTGGAAATGCAAAAGTTTAGTGATGTCAATGGATCACAGGCTTGAGGCAGTTATTGCAAGGATTTGCAAATAAATGTTAATTCTTAGTCTCTTAATCAGATCTAGATAGAAATACCTGGAAATAAAAGCTGCAGTGTCGATCAAATTGATTTTTTTTTTTATGTCAAACCCAAATGTTTCCAGTTTAGAGCAAAAATAAAGGGATTGGCCTCATTGTTCCAATAACTTTGGAGGGGGTATATATATTGAGCTTTCCTTCCCCTTAAGCCTGTATCATAGTGTCTGTGTCTCTCCCCTGATGAGTTCTCAGTTTTTCTGGTTTCCCTTGAAGATTTTGGATTTGTGTTTGTTCCCTTTTATTCATGGGACTTTTATTCATTGGGCATTTGGGTCTTAATCCCGGACAAGCTCCCAGTTTGTCATGAGGCGGCTCACGGTCCAGAAAAAGAAGGGAAACCAAAGAGAATTGGAAACTGAAATAAGATTTATTTAATTACAGTTAATGGGAATAAAATGGTAATTAGCTTTCTAAATCATGGAATAAGTGCATGGACAAGTGGAAATGTGGGCAAGAAATAAAGAACACAAATGAAACCCAAACCTCAAACCAAACAAAGTTCTTGCTTGCTTGGGAGAACATGGAGAGTCAGCACACCCAGCCCTCTTATACAGCAGTTAATGAAGTGGTGTCAAGCGTGGCCTCTCTCTACGCCCCTGCCATCACTCTGCCCTCTCCTACACAAAACAAAGAAAAACAGAAAGAACAAGCAGAGTTAGATTGGTCATCAAACAGACTAGTTGCAAATGAAGTCACCAGCACAAGATGAACAGCAGCCATTGTTTATACTGTCTAAATGGCAGAAATTTTATCTTGTATCAAACTGATGACCTCACTGTTTGCAACAGTATAAACATAGCCCCCCCCCCTTTCCCCGTCACCTGGTTTGAATAAAGAAACATAAAAACATCATTCTTCAGTACATTTTAACACTTGTGTTGCTTTCTGTCTCACAGGACCGCATGCAGCTGTGGCATGAGCAGTCCCATCAATATCACACAGAGATGAGGGATTTTAAAAAGCTGACTGCTGAGGCCATGGATGGGCTGAAGAGTGAACACAGCATATTGTTCAAAGACCTGGAAGGAGCGGCAGTGCGAGTGGACCGGGTGGAACGAGAGATGGACTACGTGGAAACCCAGATGTCCCCTCGGGCCTGTGGGAACAGGGCGGATAAGGTAGTGGAGCAGGAGGCGTTGGAGCTGGAGGAGAACAGAGGAGAGGAAGAGGAGGTAGAAGAGTGGGAGGAGCTGCAGTCTAGAGTCTCTGGTGAGCTGCGGGGTACATATCCATCTCTGTGAAATGTCTTTTGAAGGCCTTTGATCTTTTATTTTCATTCACAGCAGAACCTGTGGGGTGTATATAGTTAGAGTTGCACATCTACAGTAGCAGGCACCACACCACTCCTTCTGCAGCGCTGCTGTCTAGGAAGAGCCGTGCCTCTGGAAAATGGGGAACAAATACGGCACTGTTACAAGTCATTTAGCAGAGTGCTTTGAGTCAGTGTGCAGTCATGTTTTCCAACAGAAATCTGGCTTCATGCAATTCATTTATTTCTGCAGAGCTACTCCCCTGTTTGCGCTGGTTGAGCACAGCATTTGTCATTATAATCATCACATCCCAACTGCTGCTAACAGTGCTGCGATACAACTGCCGCACTGAGTCATTAACTCAGGTAATACCAGCCTGGTTAAAACTTGATGTAAAAAGTTGTGAGATCAGATTTTAATTCCTCCTCCATGTTGGCAGATTTAAGTGAATTTGACACATAAAGCAGGAGATTTATCATTTTTGCACTTAAATGGTTCCAAAAACTACCCCCCCCCGTGATGGATCATTAAATTCCTTTGGTACCATTTACTCTTCTTGCAAGGGAAATGAAAAAAAATATTGATTTCTTTATTTTAATGGCTGCCTTTATAAGGCAATCAATAACACATTAATTCAAGGATTATGCAGTAATATCATAAACCATTTGCTTAGGATCATAATGCTGGTCATGCACAGCATTCTCAAAATATAATAAAAAAAAGTCAATGATGGCACAACAGCCTTCTCTATTAGCTTTTGTGAGCTATCTATTCATAGTGCAAGCACAGGAAAGTGGCCTGAGGTCAGTGACATTACTCTTATGTTCGCAGGAATGAGCGCTGCACACAGTGATCCACTGTGAATGTCTGTGACGTGACCCAGAATGAACTTCACTGCATTGTAGAGACCCGGTTCAGATCTGTGAGCACAATGCCGACACACAGCCCCACCAGGGCTTCCTTTTCGTGTGTATTTTGGTAAAGGAAAGATATTAGTCTTCTTTTTCTTCATGCTGTCCATGTGCTGCACTCATACATCCCCTCATTATGAGTCTGAGTCCAATTTCCCCCGACCGGTTTGAATTTGTCTTTAATTTGGAGAGCCAGATATAAATGGCCGCAAGCTGCTGGATGCTCTCTGAAGGCTGCAAATACAAATTTCAGCTGAGGAGTTGCACTTTACTGAAGCACGCTAATGGAACTGATTGGGGAAAAAAATTAAAATGAAATTATATTTGTAATAATGCCACATTTGTGAGAGATTTCTATATATTTATATAATTCTGTTACGCTTTCACAATTTACAGACATGATCTGAGGTTCAACATATGGATGCAACCTTTTCCAGTTGTTTTCCAGTTTGTTCTGTTTTTTGTTTTTGTTTTTTTCATTTAACAGGTAATCTGTTGCATAGATTGAAACATTTGAGCACAACAAATGGCACAATGATGAGGGTAGGGTAAAAAAAAAAAAAAAGTCTAGCAAATTGGTTAGTGCATGGAGTTACTAAAAGAACAAGGGAGTTCTTAGTGGCATGGAAGAGCTGACGTTTGTTTCCTACCACTGTGAGGAGGAAAGAGACATGGTGGGTAAAACTGTCCCCTCACTGAAAAAAGGCTCTTACTGTTACATGTTAGGATGGGTAAATGTAGCTTGTAGTCTTAAGCACTTTGAGTTGTCAGTAAACCTAGAAAGGCGCTACAAAAATGCCCAAATCAATAGACTTCTGTTTAACCAGACTTAGTAGGAGCCGCTCCCTCCTGGCAAAGGAATGCAGGTTTAAAGTGAGGTTTATACATAAGTTTGTGCTTAGATGTCAAATCTGCACATATCATACCTGCAAACCCCTTTGAAACTCTGTGCTGTAAATTACATGTGCGCCTCCCTCGAACTGTAACCACGCATTGCGTCGTGCAGCCTGCTACATTTGTAACTGGCCCGCTTAATACTATCGTCTCCTTCCCATCAATTTCTGGCTTCGTCTTCTGCTTTTTGAAACAACTGAAAGAATGGATCAACTCGAAGAGAGAAACCCCTAGTGTTTTGGTGGCAGACAGTGCAGTCTATGCCGTTGCCACAGCAGCGGTGATGGTGATGCTGTCATCACAGGTATCATTTTTTGGAGGAGTTGCAGCTGCTCCTCTGCTCAGGGTGAGTTTAATTTAGAGCTTTTGTTACTAATATTTTTTGTTGTTGATTACACTATTAGAAGGTATTTTGTTCATGTGTAAATAAGTGGCAGGAGGACATGCTGATGAAGTGAAGACAAAACAGGATGGTGGGCATTGCAAATATATACCATATAATAAAGCCTATTATGTGTTATAATTTGTCAGTATTTTTAGCCGTTTATCTGAAATGATTTGTCAGATAATCTGTTATAAATATGAACATTTCATGGTTCCAGCATTTTCAAATAAGAGAGTGTTGTTGCTTTTTCCCTCCTTCGCATATTAGTGCATGGAATATTTTGGGCTTGTTGGACAGGACGTTAATTGGACCTTAATTTGGAATCTGAAACAAAAATAGAAATAACCTGAAGCACTAATAAAAAATCATTTTAATAATATAATTAATTGATTGTTAAATATGACCTGCACCTGGAGCGGCCAGATGGATGAATGTACCGGACAATTAAAAATATATCTAATTAATTTAAGCTCTATATATGAATTTTAAATAGGGGCAGGCCTCTGGAATGAGTGCACATAGCCAGTGGCTCCTTCCATTTCTCTTATGTATCAGACTTGGCGTAGTAACAGCATGAACACATCCTTTGATTTTTTTAAAATTTTATTTATTTTTTTTGCTGTAGGTACAAAAACAATATCCTCTTCCGTGTGTTTTGTCTCTCGCTGCAGACTGTGTGGAAATCATCTCTGGCATCCGATCAGTGAAAATCCTGAAGCGAGTGGGCAGTCCCAAGGGCATGTGGACCAGAGACCCGAGATCCTCCAAGGTTTACATCTTTAACGGCACATCAGGAGACACCATCTACCAGTTCAACTCTGTACGTGACTTTTCTCGTTCCCTGGGACTCGCGAGCAGCAGAAGCATCAGACTTCCGTCTGAGTGGAGCGGTCCTGGCGGCGCTGTTTATAATGGCTATTTATACTACATAAAGCAGGAGGGTGATGCAGATATGCAGGTGGTTAAATATGACCTTCTGAGTGGCTCAGTGACAGAAACTGCCATGTTCCCTGTGGAGGGCCGTGCCACTGTTTACAGCCTGAATCCAGAGACTGTTGCAGACCTTGCAGCAGATGATGGGGGTCTCTGGCTCCTGTATGCCCCCAGTGACAGTGAACCAACCATCAGCCTAGCAAAGATGGACGCTGCCACTCTTGATATAGAGCAAATCTGGGACACCCAGTGCCCACGGGAATATGCAGAGGCGGCTTTTGTAGTCTGCGGGACTGTCTATGTCGTTTACAACACCCGTCTGGCTAGCCGCTCGCGGGTTCAGTGTGTCTTTGACGTCAACGACATGGTGCTCAGTGAGGAGGCTCCGCTGATCTACTTCCCAGGAGGTACGGAGCCCACGCTAGTCTGAAATACAACCCAGAGGAGAAGCAGCTTTATGGCTGGGATGACGGCTACCAAATTATTTATAGACTGACCATGAAGAGGAAACTCCTGGCTTGAGAGCAGAGAAATGATATGACATATTTTCAAAGGCAAAAGGAAAAATGGATTTGTACATCCTGTCCACCTTTTTCCTACTCCCCTGATACTTGTTTCTGCAACAGTTAGCCATATAACATCCTTTTATCCTCAGATGTTTAAGGTAAACAAATTATGGTTGAACATAGTCTTTTTTTACATCCTGAATGAAAAGCTTAGCTTAGCATAAATTTTGGAAATGGGGAAACAGCTCCCTTTAAGTTTGCTTCACCTCTTTCTAAACTGTGTATATTTATATAAATTTGTATGTTTTCATAGAAAATAAGGGACAAAATGAGCTTAGTACTTCTGATACCTTTAATCGTATTTCTTCTTCTTCTGACTGCTCCATTTAGGGTCCACATCAACCTTCTGCATGGTCTCCTTCACAACCTCCAATCTCATAGTCACAGATCACAAAATCCAGTAATCTGTGACTATGAGATCCCTGCCCCTACCCCGCACCCCAAAAAGTAAATAAATAAAACATAAATCAAACTTTCTTTAACAAAACAAATTGGACCAGGTTAAAATATACCACTGTCACAGCCTCTAGCTGCACTCCTTCCTGGCTGTAGAACTGTAAAAATGTTATTACTACTATAGTTATCTAGAGATGCAGGGATTTTTTTTTTTTAGAACTATTCCTTTAGCAAAAGTAGCAATAAAATACTGAAAACACCTCACCAGACATAAAAATGTTCTACCAGCAAATTCTACCTAATGTATCAAGAAAGTATTCATTCTACAGAACAATGTTCCCCGTCAGTGTTATATGGCTCAGGGCCGAGACCAAAGTGGTTTTAATGGTGGCTGGAAAGCAGCTTGCATGTGAATTAATATCTGGCGGTAGTTTTTGCATTACAAACAATCAGAAAATCTGAAGTTCAGGGCAAGGAATGGTCACTTGATGCCTGATGCTGAAATGATGCACCGCTGAGCTGAATTGCTTCACTTTGCTTGTGGGACTGGTGCTGAAAAGTTAAGGAGAGTTCAGATTTTCAAGTGCCGGCTAATCAAATGTTGCTTTTCTTTAAGTGGCCCAGTGCTGCCAGTAGCCAATCAAATCCCATTATGTAATTATCCAGAGAGCAGGCTAATTGCTTGTGTAATTTAGCCTCAAAATAAGGGAGAAGTTGATTATTGCATCTTTTTATGATAAAGGTGGAGAGCATGGCTCATGCAAACTGCTAATGGCAGCTCAGGTAGGTTGCCCTCTGATTGTGTGGTTGTTGTTGCTATGATGATCACGTGAGAAAAGATGTCTAGCGCTGAAGCAACATGTATATGTGACTCTTCCCTCATTGTTCAGTCTTCCAGAATAAAGTGAATTTTAAGTGAAGCTGTCTTTGACTGCTCCCTTACTCACAAACCACCAAAGCAATAATTACACCAGATGCTCTTCCTGTTGGGATTTGTGTCTCTTTGCTAACATAGTGTGTCTTAAATACCACTGATAAACTCGGATGGTTGTTATCAGACTTTTGGAATCAGCTAAACAGGTCTGTCAGTATCAGTTCTTGTAAAAGTACCAGAGATCACACCTCTGAGGGTGACCTGAAGAAACGGCCTATAACAAACTGACAATAATAAATTAAGTTAGCTTAGCAAGAAGTGATTATTCCTCCTTTTTCTTTCTGCTCTGAGACAAACAGCGTTGTGTTGGTACGCTTGAATAAAATGTACTGAACTTTTCCATTGTGCAAGTGTGAATAAGCAGAATAACTCTTCTTTATAAGCAAAAAAAATTAAAAATCACTGAAGCAGCTCAACATACTCAACGGAGGCCTTTTCTTCAGGTCATTTCCTCAGTACTTGGGGAAAAGCCAATCATATTAACCCCTTATTACTGCTATTCACTCTCACAGACACGAATCCAGCAGAATCAATAACTGAAGGCCATGTTCATTATTCCTGCACGGTAATTAGATGGATATCAAAGGCTTTCAGAAGCTTTTCAGTCACCCTACAGAATTTATACATAGCAAATACAGTACACAGCTCAGCGAGCATCTTAAATATAAACCAACATAAAGCAAACAAAACCATGAAAATGCCATTCAGCTTATTAGAGCCTGTCAAGTCCTAACTGCTGTGTGGTGTGTCTTTGTGTGTGTGTGTGTGTGTGTCCACCCCTCATTTAATTTGATCATTTGATTCAGTCAGAATCCCATTTCCTCCGCGCTCATTCCTGCTTGTTAAGCTGCTGGCTGCGTTGTCATTATGTGGTGTGTTTGCCAGAAAACTCGCAGCACAGAGCCTATTTTGCAGAAGTCTTTTAATCAAAGAAAAGAAAATCATGTCACAGAACCGATAACACATCACACCCCGTGGAGAAAAAAAAACAAAAAACCAACAAGCAATTTTCTGATGTGGATTTTGTTAAAACAAAAGAATGTGGTGGTAATACTGTATGCCATTTCAGTTTATTACACACTGGGTCACTCAGATTTTTGAGTCTCAGTGATCTAAAAGGAACCCATAATAGACATTTGTCTGAACGAACAGTTTCTCAAACATTTCTATTATTACAAATACAAAATGTTCGATAAAAAACGTGAAATTCAGTGCTATCATAACAGTTGGAAGGGATACGAGATCATATCAAGAAACATTACAATATTAGGTGAAGCCAGAAGGTCTTTAAACAGTCCATAAACTGAGGCAATTGATTTAACGGGTTTTATCTACTGATGAAAACACACCACACTGTTAGACCATCATAAAGCACATTTTATAAAAGAACAAACAGAAACTACATCATAATAATTCAACCACTTGTTTCAAATTTTACATTTAAATAAGATATTAGAAATCTATGAGTAATGGCGTTAGTCTAGAGAGGGATGAAAACGACAGTGGGGATGAGAGCAAATTTCAAATATCTGTGAAAGGGGTGTTGATGCTATGATGGATTACGTCAAGCACAAACAATAATCCACTGACTCATTCTCGCTATAACAAGTGCCAATTAGAGAAATGCCACGGCTCTGTAGATGCTGACCCGTCCACCCATCAGCTGCCCCCGCTTTGTCATCTCAGCCTCCTGCAGAAACCAGGCAGTACTGAACTGCTCACTGCAGGTAAACTTCCCATGGAGGAAATGGCTAAAACAGATCCTGCTGGATCTGCTGAATCCATCTGCCTGGCCCTGATTTTTCAGTGACATTTTCACAGACCGTGTGATAAACAGCATGTTCGTGGTGCAGCAGCCTGCAGCTGAGTTTAAATATTCCTTTCCCAGAGATGTCTAGACAGTTGTGTGCCATTGCCAAAAAAGCATTGTTAAATATCAGATTAAATTCGCTGCGGGCTGCCGCTGATATAATACAAAATTATGATTCAATAAAATGGTCCTCATATCAGAAAAGAATTATCTGTACAAGCCCTACCGAATATAATATTTGAATGTTGCCTGTCAGCCTCCCTGCTTGACATTTCCGCTCCATATTATCATGTCTGGTCTGTCTAAATGTGCTGATTTTAACTCCAGAAAATTATGAAATAATTTTTAATTCTGGTTACAAATTTATACAGTGCTTCAATTATCCATCATTATTATTATTATCATTATTACTTTAATTAAAATGTATCCCTGGGTTTCTTGTTTACAAAGAGTTGTGTGTGAGCATACAACAGGGAGATAGAAAACCATAGAATATCTTTATAACTTTAGGGGCATTTTTTTAGTATTTAAAAATAAGAATTCACTTGCTAGAAACCAGCAAAATTCTGGGTGATTATAAAGTTCTCATTACCAGTGATGATCCTCTTACATTAAAAGCGGTCCACCCTCAGTGAGAGTGGTCCAGAGGTGCACGAGAGGATGATCTTAAAGGAGAGACTGGCCGAATTTAAATTGTGTGTAGTATATGCATTCCTTGTTATGAGTGGAATCTCCTAACTTTATGGTTGCCACCTGACATAAATGTACCATCTAAAAATGTGTTTATTCCCCATGCTTTACTGTACAAAACGAACCATTTTATAAAAATTCATTCATTCTGTTTCAGACCAGAAAACTAACACAGTTCTATAAGATGGAAGGAAGGTTTTTTTTTGTGCGTGAAATCAAATTATGCTTTAGTCTCATCACAAAGCTCTTTTGAACCTCCATTACAAAGTGTTTTCAATTAAAAACTTCTTTTCAACTTAAGTTTCAAACTTGATCACAAGAGAGCAGAATCAAGGTCGTTCCTGCAACCGGCTAGGAATCAAGAAATGGCTTTTAATAATTTTGTGTAATACCACAACAGTTTTTTTGCCTATTGTGCTTCATTTTGCTCTGACAAAATTAAAAAAAACTGCCTGCACAGCATGCTGTTTATCTGTAATTTTTATGAAAACACATACAGTAAGCTGTTTTCACAAATGCACTTGAAGTGCTGGGTGCTAACATTTTCTAGCATCGCGATGGAGAGTACGTAAAAACTCAAATATCTGTTGCAGTAGCATGGGACATCAGACAGTCTTTTAACCTATCAGCTTCCAAGTAAAAAAATCTGTACGATAATTGATTGTGCTGATTTGGGAATAGTGCAGCTAACAGTCTGGAAATTTTACAGCTTGTGAATGATTGTTATGTGTCTCCTGCACGAGTCAGTCAGCACATTTGTCTACAACAAATGGTATTATTTCCAACACTCCTGATTACTTCCTATTGTGTGCCACATGTGAAAAAGGACAACTTAGACAATTTCCTGAACTGAGTCTCCTGATATTGTCCAAGATCATATGTAAAAACTCCTGTATGGTGAAGTCACAGAGGTCGAGACTTTTTTTCTTAGAGTTAATAATAAGATTTGAAGCTAAGCCATAGACTGTAAATAAAAGATGGACATATCTTCTAGGTTTGAAAAGTGAAGCCAATTCAGAATGTGGCTTAAAGATGTGTTCTTTCTCATGACTAACAGAGGCCCGCTCCCGTGGCTGCAAAAGAGCTCCCTGAATGTGTGACCTCAGGAAACACTTTACCAAAGATGCCTCAGTCACCAGTTTAAAGTCTTATTGAATACAATACAATGTTTATTTCTCCTTCGTGAATTGCCACCTTATAATAGTGGAGGGGTTTGTGTGCCCCAGTGATGCCAGGGGCTATGTTGTCTGGGGACTTTTGGCCCCTGTTAGGGTCTCCTAAAGCAAATTGGTCCTGGTGAGGGGCCAGACATTCTACAATAAGGGAACAGTTTATCCTGCCTGGCATAGGGTTACTGGAGCCAAGCCTGGGGAGGGCGCACAAGGGAGAGCGCCTGGTGACCGGGCCTTAGCCACAGTAGGCACTGTAGGGGTCAGGCGCAGTGTGTGACGGGCAATGGCCAAGGGCAGATGCAATGGCGAAGGGCAGATTCCCTGGCGATGGACCGATCCCCGGCTATCAAGGCTCACTTTTGAGACATGAATGTGGTTGGTGCCTGTTGTAGTGATAATACTCGAACCAGATGGTGGACACCAGAGGTGATAGGAGTCATCACGCTGAAGGAGGAGTTCTATTGTGCTTGGTTAGCTTGTAGGATTCTGGAAGCAGCGGATGGATACTTACAAGCTAAGTGGTAGTGGCTGAAGCAAAAATCATTACATACAGTTCCAAAACACCAAGATGGTGATGGTAAAAATGCTCAGCTTGATGCTTCACAACAGGACTGTATTAACCAATGGGTGACATCACTATGTCCATCTTTTACATACAGTCTACATGCTAAACACAGTTGGAAAAAAAATAAACCAAAACCAAAAAAAGACAAGAGTTGATAACTTGATAAGCTGAGTTGATAAGCCAACACTTGTTATTTAGTCTATGCTGTGTGTGAGAGTTGTGAGAGGACTTAATTGAGTGAGTGAAAATGCATCATCAGCACTTCCACTAATTTCTGTAAGCAGATGACTGCATATATACACTGGCAGCAGCACTGCTGCTGGATGCTTGTGTGTAAAGTCAGTACAATAAAGCAATGCTATCATCCATTCAAAACTGTAAGTTGGTACAGCGTCTGGTGTAAAGGCAGTTGTTTCAAACATGTCAAAGATGTGTACTGCATGGATACACAAACTGTCTCAGCTCAGCTGGGCTTTTACAAATCTTATATCCAACTAAAATTTGAATTACTGTAAAGAGAGCAAATACTATCTAGGGACCAATTAAAGTAATAATACTGATTCAGATCAAACATTTCTTTTTTCTTATCACATCAAATATCCTCCATAAGCCACATATTACAGATCCAGCATCATTAGTCCCTGTAAATTGATCTCTCAGTATATTTAGACAGAATTAACATCAAGAAAAATGAATGTTTCTAAAAAGGACTTTCTTCTTTTCATTTAGTTTTTTTAAAATCATTACCACCAACAAGGCTACATAAATTTAAAATGTCATTTTTTTCAAATCTAGCCTTAGCATTATATTAGATAAAACATACATACAGTACAGTAACCAGCCGATGCCTGTACATAAAGCTATACACATCCACCAAAATCAGATTTAAAAAAAATGTGACAGAGAAGTGGTTTGGTAAAGCGTCTTTCTCGGAAGGAAAACATTAGCATTGGTGCGAGTTTTCACCTGGAAGAGAGGGTGAGATTGCTCAAAAGTGAACATCAATCAGAGAAAGAGGTAAGGGTGTGTAAAGTGTGCTCACAATTTCCCTGTTTACAGAAACCTTTGCGGATCCCTCAATGAAAAGTCTGTCAAAATTCTACTTTGTCTTCTAAAATCCGGCTGTGTCTTTGTCAGGCAATTTAAGCTCCTGCCTCTTGTGTTGAAAACTGACAAACACTGAAAAAAGTCTGCACTGCAGCCAATTTGCTCATCTGTGAATCCCAATAATCCTTCTGTTTTTCTTCTTTGTCATGTAAAGCGGCTGCTTTTGAAAACACACTAAAGCTGCAATTTGCCAGGCTGAGAATATATTAGTTTCAGTCTGCGCCGGCCTCTCCGCGATAAGCTGGAGATCTGATAATTGCTTTTGTTAATGATGAAACTGGAAGTACAGTAAACTCAGCTGGAGCGTCACAAACAAGAACGAATGGTAGAGTGGTTTTATATCTAATATTTCCAAAATGCTACACACAGTATCGTTTATTTTTATAGAACTGTAGAGTTTTGAAACAGCTTCAGATCCCTCACAATCGTCTCCTTTTCCACTGAAGCCGTATCCTCAGCTTCCCGCTGTGAAACTTCCGCTGCTTTCAGAGAGGGATATCCGACTGAGTGCAATGTTGAGTCTTCAGTGTTTGGAAAGTCTCCTGTGAGGACACTGGAATCAGCTCGCCTCAGCTCAGACGGTTCAGTATCAAATGTCTGCAGACTGCATGTCCAGCAAATGACTCTGGGCCATCACAACACCCACATTTCAAATTAAAGACCCTAAATTTTAACCCAAAAATAGAGTGGGCTTTACACAACTGACTGAGAGTAGATCAGTTCTTGGGAGTGCTCAGGGACTAGACTTGAGGAAGGGAGAAACAAAGAGAGAAAGGGAGAACGGGAGAGAAGTTGGGGGTGTGTTTCTCCTCAATCAGACAGACAGGAAGTGGTTTATCAGGAGGAAGGAAACCCTCTTCTGAGCTGCTGGGTCACAGGTGGCTCTGCTCAGGGACTGGCAGGAGGCCTGGGTGAGGGGCAGGAGCCCTGGCTGTCAAAACTGGCTGTCCTCGCCTTCCACTACAGGGCACACAGACACAAGGCAGTGATTCATAACACATATGTTGCTTTGGCTGCTTTCAGTACAGGTCAAAACAAAGGAGAGCACCAGTGTGTCAAAAACATTCAGTGACTGATAAAACGCATGAACCCGCGTCGTAAAAAGTAAAATATCTCACCAGCATTTCTTCTTCTGTGCCTTAAAATGGTGAAATTAAAACAAAATAAAGCTCCTAATCACTTTCCCGTTATTCTCCAAAGCGTTATTTTATATATTTTTTTTGGAGCTGAACTTAATTCACATCTTGATTGGAGAAAACTTAATTCACATCTTGATTCACATCTAGCTGTAAAATGCCTTTATAATTTGGTTGCAAGTATAATAGAAATAGAGAAAGCTGCAGTTGTTACCTTTAGTGCTGGCTTGTGTATAATAAAACTTGACATCAGATCTTGGAATGGCAGTGCCTATAATGCGCTGTCAGAATTAAGCACTGAGTTTGTTGCCCTGGATCCAGCAATGTTGCATTTGATGGAAACCAGAAACTCGTTCACTCAAGCGTTCACTGCTTCCTGAAGTTATTACTGTCTTTAAATTTGCTTCATATGTGTTCTGTTTGATTTTTTGCTTCGTATAACTGCCTTTGCATTTAAAGTGGACCTACTGTAGCAGGCTTCCTTTGTTTTCTGTCCTTACACACACAGCAGTCACTTCATTACAGTAGGTACACCTTGCTTGTACTGGGTCTGGACCCCCCTTTTCAACAGGGTGCTGGAAACATTCCCCAGAGTTTCTGGTAAATATTGACACAATAGCATCACGTAGTTGCTGCATATTTGTGGGCTGCACATCTATGATGTGAATCTCCTATTTTACAACATCATCCCAAAGGTGCTCTATTGGATTGTCATCTGGTGACTGCTGAGACCATTTGAGTACAGTAAACTCAATGTCACGTTCAAGAAACCAGTTTGAGATGATTTGTGACGTGGTTTGCTATCCTGCTGGAAGCAGCCGTCAGAAGATGGGTACAGTGTAGTCACAAAGGCCACACGGTCAGCAATAATACTCAGGTAGGATCAATGATCAATCATCTGGGAATAAGGGGCCCAAAATGTGCCAAGAAAATATTCTTCTTATCCGATTTTGTTGAGCCTGCGGGAACCGTAGCCTCAATTTCCTGTTCTTAGCCGACAGGAGTGGTGAAAATGCATCAAGTTTATTCTAGGTTAATCATGGGCACAGTGCTGGTGGGAAAGTTTTAGTAGAGGTCTTATTTCAGTTACTGTTGCCTTCCTAGCACCTTAAAGCAGTTTGGCCATTTAGCTCTGACCCCTGGCATCAACAAGACATTTTCATCCAGAGAGCCGCAGCTCACTGGATAGTTTCTCTTTTTTGATCATTCTCTGTAAACCCTACAGATGGCTGTGAGGGAAAATCCCAGCAGATCAGCAGTTTCTGAAATGCTCAGACCACCCTGTCTGGAACCATCAGCCATGCCACATTCAAAGCCACTTAAATCACCTTTCATCCTCATTCTGGTACTCGGTTTGAACTTCAGCAGACTGTGTCTACACGCCCAGATGCATCGAGTTGCTGCCCTGTGATTGGCTGATTAGATGTTTGTGTTAATGAGCACTTGAACAGGTGTACCCAATGAAGTAGCTGGCGAGTGCATATCCACTGTGAATGCTCATATAAAAATGGCTGCAAAGGGGAAATTTTAAATAATCAGGTCAGCGTATATGCAAATAAGCCCAGGCTTCAAATTGTTCTAAAAGTTCCATTTCAGATAGTTTTTTTCTGCTCTTGGCTCTGTATAATGTCAGCAAGAGGGGATTTCCTTAATATAGTGTAGGTCTAATTATGAGCGTAGAAGCACCACCCAAGCACTGTTCAATTTTCTCTTTGATTGGTCAGCCAGTCAGAAGAAAGTTGGTTTAAAGGGAGGCTCATTAGAAACAGTGGATCAGCTGACAGGCTGCACAAAATCCCAGTATAAGAAAAGTAAGGATTAATTTTTTATCTGAGAATGAAAATATGAAGTCGGGAACCAGGCGCAGTAGGCCACCTTTTGAATAAATGGGAGAGTTTCAAACAAAAGTAACAATAATTAGAACATTTTAATAATGGCCATTTTTGTCACCATTTTATTCTTTGATAAAAAAAAAAAAACATGCTGTAATTCCAAGTTTCGACTTCCTTCGACTCCTACTCGTAAAGCACACAGGAAACATAAGACTGTGCTACTTATTAGCTGCTTTTCTTTGGCTTTTAGAGATAATAGTATGCCTCAATAAGCAGTTTGCCAGTTGCTGCTCCAGAGAACACTGCTAAATAACACAAATGACTAACTTTAAACTTCATTTCCAAAGCATAGTGACGACCTTTGCTGTAACCTCGAGCAGCAGTAGCTTTCCTACCTCAAGTCTCTCCTTCAGAGCCCGTCAGTTCCCTACAGCAGTGTTCCTTAAGTAGGCTGAGAATTACCAGCTAAGCTCCCTGATTCCCCTTCCAGAATCATAAACATGTACAGAGTAATCCATCCTTAAACTTACCTCCTTCTCAGATTTCTTGGGCTCCAGCAGGGGGTGCCAATGTGCAATGGGCTTCCGAGGATAGGCCAGCATTTCGTTCCAGTGGTCCCTGCCAAGTCCCTCAGCACTGCATCCAACCCTCGTCACACCAATGATCTCATTATGACCTACCCTGTGGGGATACACACATACTGGTATGAATACATCTGATTTAACTTGATGTGACATCTTATACATCGCATGGTTTCTAACTGTAAGACGTCCATTTTGTAATCAGAGGAGACACAAATCTGAGTGTGGTTGTCCCGCCAGTTGATGTGGTGGATCTGCAGCTGATTGTCTCCGTGACAGTAGAACTGATTCGCTTCAGAGCTGATCTCTGCTTCGTTAATAATGTGAAGTGTAAATGCAAGCAACACATGATCCCCTAGATTATTCGCACCACCAGATTTAATCCTTGCATAATAGCAGACTGTAAAAAAAAAAAACACTTAGGGCCACACTTCTGATCCTGGTACTGTTCTGTTAATAAGAAAGACAAAATATGACTTTTAACACATGCTGTTTCGAGCAGTTGTCTGAAATCTATTCACTTTTTCCCCTTTGTCTTCATTTTCTGAATAATTACAATTCTTCCCTCCCAAATTGCTTTTGCCTCATCAAAAACATCTCCTACCGCACTTCGTCTCAAGTATTTAGTTACTGTTGGACCGCAATGACCTTTGAAATTATACTAGTCAAAAAAGAAGCATGTTTTAAATGGATTTTATAGACCGGCACTATAATATATGTATATAAAAGATGAAAATCTTGCATTAGAAATGAGTATATCAGAGAGACAGTTCAGGCTGAGACACATTTGGAAATAAAGTTCGAGAGGCAAGGCTGAGGTGGTTTGGATATGTACAGAGGCGGGATAGTGGATATATTGGACAAAGGATGTTGAAGATGGAGCTGCCAGGCAGAAGGCTTGTGACTGTAGTGAGAGAGGACATGCAGACCGTTGGTATGGATAATGGTTAGGGTGAGGATGGAGGCAGATGATCTGCCGAATAAAGATGGTACAAGACATCTAATATGGGGTATGACCTGTTCTAGATGTGATGCAAGCAGTCTCCTTTCTAGGCATGGACACAAGTTCAGATCTGTTGCGGAGGTCTCCCTTCCTAGATGAGAGCAGCCTGCAGCTGTGCAGTGCTCATTAGCTGTGGCTACCTCTGAAGAACATGTCAACCCAGCACGTCCCAGGCTTGTTCAGTAGCAGACACATTGGGACTAAATGCTGGCAAAGAAAGTGTCTGGATATGTTCCAGAGCTATACAGCTCTACTCTGGTAGTATAGCGACAGGCATTGCCTTGCTGAAACAGCTGCAGGGAAGGGTGCTGCTATAGGAATGGCAAGTGCAGGGTAGAGCACCTCATCTCAGTACCTCTGTCCAGTTAAGCTTTCCACCAAAGAGAGAGATCTGAGATGGTGTGCTCATGAACATGCAAGAATGCAGCAACAACTAAAACATGCATGCCAGTATCCACCATGTTAATAGACCGACTGTGGTCAGATTCACTCAGTTGCGGCGAGGTGACACTGATGATAATGTTGTGCATTCACTGCTCTATTGTGTTCTGAGACCACTGGTTTGAAAATGCAGCAAAGTGAACTGATTTTGAAGTGTTCAAGTGCCAACTGTACTAACTGAAACCTATCAGTCAGAACCAAAACCTACTCATATAATATGTTTGGGTTTTTGAAGACATTAAAATGATTTAAAATGATTAAAATGACTATTTCGTGTTATCTAAAGACCTGTGCCTCGACACAGAGCAGTTTTTGTGATTAGTGTTTAAGGCTCGTAGGTTGTGTGAGTATGATTGTGCGAGTGGGTTGTGTGGGTAAGCTGAAATTAATTGCCATTTTTCTTTTCAATAAAGTTATCTGAATCTGAACCAAAATCATCCTTTTCATTCATCTCACACTGAACTTTAAAGTGAGCACAAGCAAATCTTTGCACCTCCAGCAGGTGAATGTGAAAACGGCCTTCCAATGTCAAACTCTGCACACGCACAATTCTGCACAAGTAAGATAAACTTTTATACATTTCCCTGCTGGTTTCTGGTTACTGATCATACAGCAGCATTAGTTAGCGCTGGCCACCGAGTCAAACTCAGCTATTGTTCCAGGCAAATGAGCTTATCTCCGTACAAGCCTACATCAGCTGATTTTCATTGCTGAGTCCATTCTGCACAACCTATTGGCAAATCCCATATGGCGTGTACTTATTAAGGTGCTACAACCTGCACACAGTTGCTGCTGCTTATGCAAACCACTTTGCAACCCACCTCCACTCCTTCATTTCACGCTATTTCTGACTTAATCAGTGGAATATCTGCTGCCGTTAGTGCCTGTTCTGTTCTGCTGTGTAGAGGGTGTGGAAGGACAAGGAGGTTCCAGGAATAACAGCCTTATTCTCACAAAATTGGCCTTTAAAGAATTAGAACCACTTGGACACTTATTACATTTATTTCTGCTTCTATCAGTCAAACCATCACAACTGCTGTGGTATCTTCAGATGTTCAATGAAAGGCTAAAAACACAAAATTATCACGTTCACTATTACTGAATAAGTTATTTATTGCAGGTTCAGCTCAAGTAAATACGTACAAATCGTAGTCCATGACAGAGATGTGCAGGCTGACGTGGTCCATACTGTCTGGTGGGATGTCAAAGATGATGGCCTCATTGTAGCTGGGATTCAGGGTGTTCTTTTTAATGCTCGTCTTCTTCTTTTTCAAACGTCTCCCATCACAGATGAGCGACACTTTCACGTAGGGATCTGATCAGTGAGAGGAAAAGAAGATAAACAAGGACAGAAAATGTGGCTTTATAATTGAATATCATTACGTTTGGACAACCTCCAAGTTGTCCGTGTCTTTCAGGTAGCTGCCAGAGCAGCAATTATCATGGAGATCAGGCTTCTGGCATTATTAAAAACAACAAAGCTTCAGTGGTTGCCTTAACTGCCGAAACATCTTCAAAGATATCCGATGAATACTGTGTTAACGGTGTTAACATGAAAGCAACCCCGGGGGAACCAGGAATCAGTAATGTGCATAAAAGTAGATGAGTCAATGCCTAACCAAAGAGAATGGGAGGCCATAGATATCTTCTAAAAAAGCATGACTGAGCTTCTCCTGAATGCAGATTTCAGCCTTCATCTGTCAGTAATAAATCGCTTTCTATGAGCTTTTATACTAGTCATATGTAAGCTGCCTTAAATAAATAACAAACAGCAACAAACAGCCCATTATGCTCGAAGGCTCAGCTCAGTAGATTGAAATAATGGCAGTCAGCTAAATCCCTGAAAACTCAGCAGATTAAAATTGTGAATAACATTAAAAAAATAAATAAATTGAAATGTCATTAAACACGGGAGGAAAATTACCACATTCACTCTGAATTACACTTGAAGCCTGGCATTTAATGTGTGATAAATGTCACATTTTACAAGTGATATCAGTGTTGTAGAGAAATCGTTTAATAGAAAAGTGGAATGGCGGAGCATTAAAATAAACAGACCGCCTGAAACTATTTGCTGACATTGTCTTAATAATGGAAGTGCTTCATATTAATATTTGTTGATATAAACAGAACACTGCACTGGGGAGGCAAGCTTTCCACTGTTTGTTCATTTCATCTGACATGCTTACAAGTGGATACTCAAAGTAGGACCAATCATTTTGAGTCACTGCAGCTGTCACAACACAATGCAACACAACACAACACAACACAGCACACCTGAGTATCCAGTGATGTCCATGGCCTTTAGGTTCCTGCACTTGATGACAGTAAGTGTAAGTCTGCCTGCAGTGGGCAGGTAGCATAGTGAGAACATGATCTCTCCAAGGTCAACACTTTCCTGTGGGAAAACACACACACACACACACGCACACACGCATGAATGTGAAAAAAAAATCTCTTTTAGTTTCACACTGACATTCAGCACGGATACTTCAATCCCGAGTGAAGTGATGTACGATAAGTGTATTGTCTCTCACTGAAGGTTTGTTTCTGGGATCAATGCTTAGATTTTGTTTAAAGTCAGCTCTTTGTAACCACTACAGCACTCAGTGAAGCAAGGGCTGCATAATGCACTACATCTGAAGATGTCTGATGGCCTGGTGATTTGCACAGCTGAGACTAGCGACCTATATAGAGCACAGATTACACATAAAAATGCACTGAATAGTAAATTTGATGCATAACAATGCAACATTTGCCTTTGCATTTTTGGCTCAAAACAACAACTGCATTGTGAGCCTCTTCTTGGATCTCTGCACCATTCGTTTCAGGTTAGATGCAGCAAAGATGCAGGTCTATTGTGAGCTTTTATCATATTTTATCATGAAGCATACTGCAGGTAGGAGAGTTATATTGCCCGCATTTTCTTTATAGTTCCTCTGTTTATAGGAGGACATTTTATTTCATTGTTAGACTGAAGCAGCAGAGAGACGACAGGATATGAAAGTGCAGATGGATATGAAACAAGGACATCACTGGAAGCACTAATAACCAACCTTAATGATGAATTTTCCTACTGGAAGAACCTAATCATTTCTAGACAGATGCATAATACCATACATTTCTTAATTGATTGTTACATTATAAGAGAGCTTACTGAGGCTCTACAGCCACCTAGAGGACTAATTGCAATCCCTGTCAATGCTTAGTCGCTTGGCATGCTTCTACACTTCTTTGTATACATTTCACCCTACAAGCAGCCATTCTAGGCCCCACAAAGCTCCGCCCTATGTTTATTTCCTTAAGGCTAGTCAGCTCTAAAAAAAAAAGACATGAGTGGAAGTTCATAAATCCTTTGATCAGTCTCAGCCTTTGCATTTGCAGACAATTATGAGAAAAACAGTTATGAATTATTAAAAAGAATGGAAACTCATAAAGTAGAAAACATGTCTTCTGTATTTTACATCATTTGTTCATCATTTGGGAATGATTACATATGTAGTATTTTGGGGGAAAAAAGTTTTTATTTACTGTATCTGACATTTGCAAAAAATATTTGGGACACCATCCATCCATCCATCCATCAAGGACATTTGGGCAGTGCCACAGGTTTACAAGGACACAAAATAGCTCGAGAAACAATAAATATGTGTACTTTTTATTATATATGATAAATTTATTGTCCATGTTTTGACCAGAGTTGCAAACTGATCACTGCCATTCCCATCAATTAGTCATCCATCCTGATGGAATTATTGGATCCGTATCAACGCCAACAGAAGACGACTATTTAAGAGAGTAGAGGAAGTTCAACACATCCACATAAAGTCCTCGAGGACATCCAGCTGGATTACATTGGTTTAATTACAAAATTATGACTGACTTCCTGATCAGCACTATGATGCCAAAGAGAATTTCATTTTTGCTGTTGTCAAAACTTTTATTTATGTTACCAGATTGTTGCCAACAGCAGTAAATCAAAACAGAGGATGTTCAGTTTAGAGAGGAGGACTCCAGTGTAAAGTGTGAATAAGTCTTAGAAGCAGGTTTGTACCATCAAGCTCTCTAATATAAGAATGTTTTCTATATTTTAGATTACCTTACACACAAAAACTTCCCTAGCACAGCAGATGGTCCTGTGTTGAGTCCGTACTGAGCTAATAGTCTCAAGAAGAATGAGTGTCCGGTTATCTGCCCTGTGTGAGTTATTAGTCCAAGTATTAAGGTTGCCCAGACCCCTAATCGCCCTGAATGAGCCCAGTGAGAACCGCACTGATTGGCAAATCCCGACACGTCTGACTGAGTGCTGCAGTCTTAACGTCTCCTCAGACACACAGCTCAGATTTGGCTTTCTGTGCTGTGGATGTGTGGGATTGTGCTTGAAGGGTGTGAAGGTTTAGCCATAATGTGAGAGCACAGCAGAAATGTCAGGTGTTGTAAAAGCATAAAGTGACACTTTGATTGTTCTTGTAGAAACGCAGGCTGTTTTGGTGCCAGTCAGTAACATCTGCACTGCATTAATCATTTCTCGGGCACGCTTTGGCACTAGAAGTCAGCGTGCTTCTTTAGTGCACATTAAAATCTCTAAGCAAGAAGTGGATGGGTTTCCTTAAAGTTTTGCTAATGCAGTCACTGTTTAGTTATTTTACTCAAAGCCAAAGACCTCATGATGGCCTGATGAAAAGAAGGGGAATCACCGCTCTGCACTCTGGGGCTTGGTGCTGACTGGGCGATGAAACCATGTTAAATCAGAGCACTTGATTAAAGCTGTTTTCACACAAGTAATGCAACATTTATAGGTCACCCAGAGGAGCATAAGGCACTCCAGTCAGGCTCAACATGTGTGTGTGTGTGTGTGTGATGTCCAATTAAGCATATATGTGAATGGCATAGCAAACTGTCCTGAGAATTCACGGCGAGTGAGTGTGCATGCTGACATCCATCATGTTAAAACAAATCTCTTTTTTTTTCTTCCAGCAGTGACAACATGTCTGACACAGACAAACTCCAAAACCTGGAGCTGATTCTGGCGACATTCTCAAACCTTTATGTGCAAAATAACGCTTTTGACTCAGATTGTTAAAGTGAGGATTTGCTGTGAGGCTTCACACTTGATGGCAAAATGCTAAAACTATACTTTATGGCCCGTCTGTAGACCCATAAGTAAATGGACGCGCTGCTGAATGTGCTGAATGTTTCTTACTGCAGCCATGAGAACTTTCTGAAAGTCATTTACTTATCCACGAATATCTAATGTTAGTTGTTCAAAATCCCTGGTTTTTGTTTTTGATAAACATTTGGTTTTATTAATATGTTTCCATTTTGATTCATTATTTAACCCTCTGAGGTCTGATGGTAATCCTGACCCTGTTTGAATCCTGTGTTTTGGAGTTGTTTTTCTTTTTTTTACGTGAATAATTTTTGATGTGTGTGAGTTAGAATGATTATCTTTGTTGTTACTTGATTACAAGATTCTGGAGAACAATTTAACAAAAATTGCATAACAATTAATAATAATTACATCTGATTGCCTAGGATTACAATTAGTGTTAGGATTTGGATCGTCACCAATCAGAAGGTTAAACAAACTTTATATGATTGTTGTCAACTTTGTTTTAAACAAGAATATATCAGCACACAAACATATTCTAACCGGTCATTTTATTAGGTACATCTTGTTAATATTAGGGTGAACCCCCTTTTGCCTTCACAACTGCCTTAATTCTTCATGGCACACAGATATGTTCTGCGGCATATAATAGTTTTAACAAGTGGTTATTTGAGTTACTGTTGCCTTCCAAACAGCTCAAAGCAGTCTAGCCTTTCTCCTCTGACCTCTGGCCTCAGAAAACTGCTGCTCACTGGATATTCTCTCTTTTTCTCTCTGTGGACCCTAGAGAGGGCTGTGTGGGAAAGTCCCAGTAGATCAGCAATCAATCGTGTCACTTAAATCACCTTTCTTCCCCATTCTGAGGCTTGGTTTGAACTTCACCAGTTGTTCTTGAAAATGTCTTCATGTCTAAATGGACCAAGTTGCTGCCATGTGATTGGCTGATTGAATTAACAAGCATTCGAACAGGTGTACCTAACAAAGTAGCTGCTGAGTTTTAGTCTTGTGTTTTATCCTGTTTGTTTTTTACGGTCTCCCTTTTCTCCTCTTTCCTCTCCACTTTCAACCCCCAAAAGGTCAGATGTTGGGGGTTGAAGCAGATGGCAGCCCCTCCCTGGGCCCTTTTTCAACGCTCTTCCTGGTAAAAGGTAGTTCTTCCTTCCTGCCTTCACCATTGTCTGATTGTTGAGATACCTCTTATAATATCGTATAGCTCTTACTTTACTACATAAAGCACAGTGAGATGACTGCTGTTGTGAACTGGTGATATTAAAATAAAACAGAATTGAATTTGAGTGACTCAAAGTATTTCCTTGTCTCTACAAGTAGTTTACTGTATTTACATTGCTTCATATTCCACCTTATGGATGTTTTATTACAATGAATTTGGCTTTTAGTCACAGTCACATCTAATAAATTATCCTACTTATCAGCCTGTAATGACCTTCCCAGAATAGTCCGTTTACACTGAACACACATGAGAAATAGTCTGAAGTGACTAAGTATCTGGTCTCCTCTGGATTCTTTATAAAAGTCGCGCCTGTGGGTTGGTGTTATTGATGACTATCGCTCATTGATCTGTGAACTGAGGAGAGCTGCTCGCTGTTTTTCTCGCTGTGCCTCGCTCTGCTCGATACTGCTGTCTTTTCCGCTCGTTAAGCTGCAGAGTGTTGTACACAGTCTCACATCGAACACAACTTCATACAGTATTTGTTTTTAGTTTTCAACTCAACACCCCCCTTCCCCCAACCCCCACAACCATCTGTGCATTCTTTAAGTTGCCAATCTTGAATTTAATACAAGCAAAATCGTTTGTCATAAAATCATTTGGTGGTTCAATAAAGTTTGTGTGCCAAGGAGAAGGCTGCTTGCTTTTCTGCCCACTAAGCGATAATGTTGAGATTACTGAACAACCCCCGAAGAAGTCCGACAACTGGAGGAGAAGCGGGGGCGGAGGGGCTTAGGAGAGATATAAGGGATACAGGGAGGTGATAAAATGATGATCACCTAACGCCGTGCCAGAGACAAGAAACAATATATTCCTAAAAATGGCCCCTGGACATTGACAACAAGTAACAATGAGCAGTGAGTCAGAAATATCCTTTTATGGCTTTACATAAATTTTTATTCTAGGCTTTGAAGCTCAAGGATCTGTTGGGGAATAATGATTTCTTGCTACTAATTTATTTATTAGCCTAAAATGTAGTGAAAATTTAAGGATTCTGGGCCCTGTTTGCTAGTGATGGTGAAGCATGACCACAAATGCAAAGAGCTTCTCAAGGAAATCAGATTGTCTGTGTGGATGGAGCACCGAGGTGAAATATAAACACACAGCATCCAAAACCGGCAGCCAGAAGACGACGGTGTGCGTGGTTTCAAATGCTATCAATTTATAATATTTCATTTGCATCACAACTGAACTATGATTAAGATGTTTTTAAATTAAAAATTATTTAATTTAGTCATTATTGTTTCATTGCGTCTTATTTTATAAGTGGCGCCAGTTTTATTAACTAAAGGAGAAAGGTTCAGAGGATAAAGCAGCTGTGAATACTATAGAATCACTTGATGACGATAATGCACACTATAATGGGAACGTTCCTTCTTTGTTTATTTAAATTGGTGTCATGGACCCTGCGTTTTGTGCCTGTGTTTTGAGTTTTGTATTCTTTGCCGATAGCGGATATTTTCTGGTTGGCTTCTTTACGATTATATTCTCAGGGTTTTTTTTTTTAGTTTTAGTCTTGCTACTTTTTGATGTCTATTTTCTGCTTGTGATTTATATTTAAGTCTCTATCTCTGCATTAGGTATTCCCTTGTCATACATCCTGTTTTTACTTTGGTAGCCTTTTGTCACTTGTGTCTTATATCTGGTTTTACTTCCTTGTCTCTTTATCCCTGATTAGTTCCATCTGTGTACCCAGCTGTTCCTTATTCCCCCAGTTTCCCTGTTTATATAAAGCTGTGCCTTTTTTCCCCTCTATTTTTTTTTTGTCCTTTGTCATATTGTATTGCACGTATTTCCCTGCCTGTCTGCTCCTCAGTGTTAGTCCCTGTGTTTCTGGATTTAGTTTTATGGACTTTGTAACAGCCAAAAATGAATGGCTTGTCTTTTGTTCCTGCACTCTGCCCCTTAGCGTCCTGCATTTGGGTTCTTGCATTAGTTACATTCCAAAATATGACAATATAACATGTAAGTAGTCTTTATATTAAAGGCAATGTCTGTATATGTGTATATATATATGTATATATATATATATATATATATATATATATATATAATGCCAGTTAGCGATCTGGTCATCTCAGACACAAGGCTCTTTCTATAGCCCCACCCACGTGCTGCTCAAACCTTCTATTTGTGAGGAACAGCCAATGAGAAGACAGCTTCTTAAAGGGAAGGGGTGTCTGTTCCCAGACCACCAAAAAACAAACAAAAAATCAGCAAAAAGCAATTTAAGCATGAAAATTCACACAGAATACAGCAATCACAAACAATATAGCATATATAAAATAAATATGGTATATAAATAAAATTGAAATGAATTTAATCTAAAATGGCAAACAAGTTAATGCCCCACGAATAATGGTCACATGTCTGCAAAACCTCAATACACTCATTAGTTACTTCATTAGTTACACCTTGTTAGTACCTGGGTGGACCCTCCCTTTTACTTTCTGACTGACTTAATTTCGGGGGGCATACATCGAATAAGGTGCTGAAAATCTCTTAGAGATTTTAGTCCATGTTGACATGATAGCATCACACAGTGATGTCAGTGCTGTCGATTTGTCGACTGCACATCTATAATGTGAATCTCCTGTTTGAGATAACCTGAGCTTCGTGGCATGGTGCATTACCCTTCTGGAAGCAGACATCTGAAGATGAGTACACTGTAGTCATAAAGGGATGGGCATGGTGAGCAACAATACTGAAGTAGGCTGTGGTTTTTAAATAATACTCAGTTGATACTGATCCCCCACACCATTACACCACCTGCAGCCTGAATTCTTTCTGAAATACTCAGACAACAACCATATTCAAAGGCACTTACAAACTCATCTATCTTCCAAATTCTGATGCTCAGGTGGAATTTCAGCAGGTCACCGTAACCACGTCTACACGCCTAAATGCATTCAATTGCTGCCATTTGACCGGATCATTAGATATTTGCATTAACAAGCAGCTGAACAAGTATAGTATAACTAATGACATGGCTGGTAGGTGTTTAAATAGACTAAAGTAGGTGTATCTTTCGGTCAGACATCATTCACTCTTTACTCATTTGATCCTGACTCTAGTGGAAAAACCAAAAAAGTCAATAGATTCTTACACTGGTGGCGTACTGGATGTCCATCCATATGTTTGTCTCCCTGGAGAGGTCTGATGTCTCAAACAAGTTCTCCAAAACAACCTCACCAATCATATCATGCCGTGAAAATCGGTCAAAATCAAAAACACTCATATGGAGCTTCCTGGCAGCCAGGTCATCATAAGGCACAGGAAACTGGAAGCTCTCACTGAATGTGGGGTTGAGCGTCTTCCGATGGACACGAGTCTGGAACTTCTTGCGGTCGGGCAGCAGGTAGATCTTCACGTAAGGGTCAGATGTGCCGCATAAGTCTTTGGCTGGTAGGTCTACTGCCTTGAGGATGTTGACGAGGAGAGACTCGTTTTCGTAGTCGTACTTGAGGGAGAAGTTAATCTTGCCACAGTTTTTGCTGCTGTTCTTGGACGAGTCCTCTGATTCCGGAGCCTTCTGTTGGTAGAGCTCTGGTTGGATGCGACCAATGCTAGTGGGCTTTTCATCCTTGTCCACCACATAGTCATTTCCCAGGTCTAGACTGCCCACCTGCATCTGCCTGGGCAGGTGTCTTTTGAATGAGTTATGCCTGCAAGTACAGAAAAGACAGGAATAGTGTGACTATGAGGGAATAGCTGTAGTTTGTGTTAAAGAGTTGTGTTGAACTAATAATAATAAAAAATAATTATAATATTGCATTCTCACTGTCAGCTTATCCCATGCTAACATGGTGAGGAACCACTTGTTATAACTGAGTACAAAAAGAACCCTTTTAACATAATTTTAGCATCAGCACTTTAACTTTTCTCTTTGACTTTGCCTTTTGTCATTGTTCGGTTTAGGTTTAGACACTGAAACTATGCAATTAGGTTTAGAAAAAATGGTTTTGAGTAAAATACAACCTTCAAAAGGATAAGTACACATTAAAAGGCTGCCCATATGCAATAGGTGTCTCTGACATTTCCTTGGTTTCAAAAGATTTTGGCTCATATTCTCCTGGTATCTATTTCAGATTCTGAGGGACTCAGGAGCTTCTTTTCCACATGCACCTACTCAGTTTAACTTTGAGCTGTTTTCCATTACAATTGAGCTTCCTCTGAATAGTAGCGTTGTCAAGCCGAGCCGAGTAGGTAGTAGTGGAAAAGAGGCAAAACTAAACACTGTCATGCTAATCTGCATGTTAAAAAAATTATGGGAAAGGGAGAGTCGATGACTTTCAATGTGATGCCTGTGGTTCCTGACTGTATCTGAAAGGCCTCAGAGTAAAAACAGCTTTAAATTTAATTGGGGAAATCTGGATGTTTTGAATTGAACAGCTCTGACACATTGAGATGAACTAGTGTTGACAAAATTCTGATTCTGACTGAGAAAAAGAAATCATTAATGGCTGTGGCCTGCATTTCTGTTTTAAACCTACATAAAAACAGTTCATTCTCATCTTACTATCACTTTTAATGTATGCTATTAATATTTATTAAGAGTCTGACTTGCATCTGACACTGGCTGGGGAAAATTTGAATGGGAAGTATCAATGCAAAAGTAAAAGGCAAAGAAAAACCGTGTTAACAAAAAGCACCATGAAGCTCAGTGAACCCCAAAATGTGAACATAAATGTGAATTTTTATCCTTAAAAAAGCAGAACTTCCTACACTACACAAAATCTCTGTCTCTGTCTTTGCATATTTCTTTGTCCGCAAACTCCACCTAGACCTTCAGGAGTTGAGTAACCAAGCTTGGCACTCAAGTATACCTAAAGCTGTGAAGCAATTCAGTTGTCGCTGGTCGTTCTGTGGATATTCCAGGCTCCTGATCCCTAGGTAACCTTCTAATGTTTGTACTATGTAGGGCAATCACCGAGCGCTGTCATTGGTAGCTGTTTCAATTGCTCACTTGGAAGTTGAGAAATGTTTGTCTTGGGTCCTGCCCACTTCGTCCCTTGAAGTCCCTCATTACCATTTACCTTATGGTCTCTGGTTGCCACATGACTTCCAGTGTGGACACAGCTTTATGCCCCTTAGGGTTCTTATTAGGACTGGGCGATATTTTTTTTTTAAAGAAATATCAATATATTTTCATACGAGATATATGATGAGATAATATTGTTTATATCGATATAGTCTATTTCACGTTAGAATCATACTAGATCCACCAGTTCACCTTTCTCTTCTCCCAATTTGTATCTGCACAGCTTCACACTGCTCCGCTTCTCTACGCTTCACCCGTAAATCATGCAGGAAGCGACAGCATGGCAGTGTTGTCAACTTAGCGACTATGTCGCTAGACTTAGCGGTTTTTCAGACCCCACCCTTGTGACTTTTTTCTTTCCAAAAAGCGACTAGCGCCAAATTTAGCAAGTTTTTCTTGTGACGTCAGCAAACTTTTGGGAGTTTTGGAAACCTAAAATACTCCACTGTCACCGTGTTTTGTGTACATACAGCCTTTGTACTGTGTCTGTTCGTAAGCTTTGGTATTGCCCAGACCCCCAAGAGTACCTGGCTGCAGGCAAGACGGTGCCGCCATAACTCAACTCCATAGAGGAAGTTGGTTTGTACCGTAAGTCACGTGACCTTAATAGCAGAAGTGGGTCTTTTTCGAATGCTTGTGATGCACCCGGCGGATACGTAGACGCCGCATTGAGCGGCTGAGCCCGTTGCTGTGATATGCCAGTGCATATGTCTATGGATTTACTCAACTGGCAAGAATCCTGCTGACTGAAGGATGGAATTTTGTTCATTCATTCTGTTTACATGTTTTGTTGTTTGCACAGAGTACTAGATGTACAGGAGTACACACAGGAGGAAGCAGCTTAATGAAGTCTACTTCACCGGAGACTGGCTTTTTAAAGAATAAGTCAGCCTTTTGCCATTTTTGCTCTGTATCATTTCTGTTTACATTTTAATAGCACGGCTGTGAGTCTTTTGTTATGGAGGAAAAAAGCATTAATTTATTTGAGGAGCATTATTATTTAAATATGCCAGTGGTTTATTTTTGAGCAATTTCTCATGTACATCTACAGCTGGATGTCAATAAAACATTTGGGACATGTAGCTTTGACTCAGAAGTGCCTTTTTGTTTATATCTTTTGGGAAGAAAAAAATATCGAGATATATATCGTATATCACCATTCAGCTAAAAAAATATTGAGATTTATTTTTTGGTCCATATCGCCCAGCCCTAGTTCTTATCTACATCAGATTTTATGACATGGACATGTTCCCTAGCAGTGGGTTAAATTGACCTGTTTTTCGCATGTATGCACCTATAAACGTACCCTATTGTTTTCATTTCACAACAATAACATGCTATTTGTATCCGTATCCATATATGATTAATTATATCATTGTGCCAGCTGCATGTGCAGCCCAATGCAAGCAAAGTAAATCATTGACATATATATATATATATATATATATATATATATATATATATATATATATATATACATATTTAGAATTAGATATTGCCATTTAGAATTATTATAATTCTAAATGGCAATATCAATTTTTTTTAGATAGTATATCTCTAATTAGAGTTGAAATTTTCTAAGAGTTGTTTACACATACTGATTTACACACGTTCTTTCATGTTAGATGTCCACATATTGTAAATAACTACTACAGACAGTCTCATGTGTCATCAGATTTATATGCACATGCAAGGATGTGACTGACCGAGTGGAGGAAGCCGGCTCAGTGGTTTGTCTTTGCATGCGTTGCGTGCGGCGCAGGAAGTGCTCCCTCATGGATAGCTGCACATCAGTGGGGATGTCAGGAGAGGTATGGCTTATCTTCACCGCAGCCTCCAGGAAACCAATCGAGCCCATGGGGTCCTTCACCTTCTCTGTTGCCATGGTGACCGGTGTGTGCTGGGGAGTGGGCAACAGGAGCGGCGGCTGGAGCGGGCAGTGCTGTGGGCCGCAGGCCAGGTTGAGGGATGGACTGGGAAAGTTGGCCTTAGTCCGCCAAGGCACCCAGCACAGCTTCCAGGAGACAAATGTAAGAAGTCCCAGCAATGCCAGGCCACAGACCACAAACACACCAAGCAGGAGGCCAAAAGTAGCGTCTGGTGATGAGCCATGGGGGCCAGAAACAGAGGATCACACAATATGGATAAACAGATGGTGATCACAAGGGTGAGAGGGGACAGAGGACACAGAGAAAGAGAGAGAGTCTGTTAGGAGATGATTTTTCAAAAGGTCTGATGCTAAATCAGGGGTTTCTAATGTAAGACTGAGGACAGCAAGCGAGGACTAGGAGACTTCATAAATATTAAAGTAACCTCCATTTGTCTTTCTCTGAGTCAACAGATAAGGGAAGCATGGTACTGTAAACAGAATTTAACTGTGTATGTAGTATGAACTCATACAGGGATAATTTTCCATGGCATTACACATGCTCTAGTGGTAAAAGTAATTATAGTCTGGCAGACGATAAAAAAAAAGCAAACAATGTAAACTGTTTAAATTTGTAAAAAGGCTCATGGGGAAAAGGCCCATGGTGTCAGGAGCCTTCGTCTGGGATTCTCACCGCGAAGCAGATAACGCAGCCGGGCACAGTCAAACTCATTTATTTTATGGTATGAAAATGCTTCCTGGGGAACAAGCAGCATACAAAGAGCTGGAGATGTACCAAGAATGCTGACAAGCACTCTGCAAGGATTCACAGGGACCAAAAATGAGGGTGGTGGTGGGGTGTACCAAACACAGGAAACATATAGACTGCATCTCTTAAATTTCCCATTGGGGCATTTTCCTCAAAGTAATTATATTTCACTATATGATGCTTAGAGTGTCTTCGACGTGCTTAAGCAGGGGTTGAATTCAACTCTTTAATCTCTGCTTGAGTGTGCTTTCCCACACACCGTGTTTGCTCAGATTCATCCGCAATAACTCGTGCCGGGGAGCATCTCATGGCCTCTCAGAGGATCCTTTGACCCCCCTCCATATAACACCACAGACAGCAACTGCAATACTCACTCGGTTTACTCGCCTCTGATATTTACTCAACTCAGCCTTTCCTATAAGAAACCTGAGGCATTTAAGGCTCTGTTTACTCAAGGGTTATATTTTGAGAGATTATATGTAATATCTTATTAATAAAAAAAGAAGATAACTTGCGATATTTAATAGCAATGAATCAGCAGCTGTGTAAGGCAGTTTTGAGTATTAGTATTTTTATGCTGCTTTGAATTTATCTGTTGCTTAAACTTGCAGATAAAATGAGTTGTTTTTTTTAATCGTTTGGGTCTGTTTATTTATTTTCTGCCTGTCTTTCCTGTGTGCATTTATCATTTCCCTCTGTTGCTTTAACTTCCTGTCTTTGTCTTTTTCCCTCCTCAGTGATGGTTAGCGGTGCCTTCACTGGTTCCTTGTTTCCTTATCAGTTCCTTCTGTGGATTTAAAGTCCTCTCTTTACCCCTTTCAGTTGTCAGTCTTCCCTATTCACTTATCTGTTCTTCTTTTTAACTCTCTGCCAGCCAGTGACTCATGTGGAATATCTCCTTGTATCATCACATTATTCTGATACTTGGCTCTAGTTCTGGTTTGGATTATTGGATTATTACCAGGTTTTCTCCATAAAATTATAAGCGCTAAGCGCTGCGAAGGCCTATTGTAATCGTACAGTTTCTTATTATTATTCTTCCAATTATCAAATTAATTGGCTTTTTTGAGGCCTAAACATATATGAAAACTCACCAAACTTGGCGGATGCATCAGGACAGTGTGAAATTTACGTATTTTAAAGTCATCGAAAAAATTGCAAAAGAAACGGCTCAACGGTGCCCCCTGGCTACTTTCAAAATACCCTCCACATTGACCTTACTTTATCATAGAAATGTGAAATTTGGTACACTTGTAGAACTCCCCAAGACCTACAGAAAACTCTCTGGCACCCATGCTCTACACCAAACAGGAAGTCGGCCATCTGGGATTGAAGGTCCAATTTTGACCCCATTTTGGCCATTTACAGCCTCCGCATTTGATTGAACTCCTCCTAGGGATTTTGACCGATCGGTCTCAAACTTGGTCAGTTTGCTCTTGAATCATGGGGGACTCAAAGTTATCAAAACAGTTAGTTTTCGAGTATGCTTAAGGGGCGTGGCCACACCTCAGATTTGACATTTTGCCATGAAATATGAAAGTCTTATATCTCCTACACCAAAACTCACTGAGACACCAAACCTTCTGGGATTCATCCACATCCGGTTCCCTACAATACACAATTGTCAAATTATGACATCACTTAAGCCACGCCACATGGGAACAGGAAGTGTAATGTTTTACTTTAAACTGTCCCTTTTTGACCCCTGTGACCTCATCAACATGACAGTGTTGTCCAGTTCAGTTACAGAAGATATGTTGGTGTAACTTGGCCTCCAACACTGACACTTTTCACTGGACTGTGTGGGCGTGGTGGCATGGCCAAGTCAGACGTCACGCCGTTACCATACGTTTGGCTCTAAATTCCACAGATTAAAGCCCAGCTGCACTAAACTCGCTGTGATCGATCCTTATCCAACCCCTAAGAGGAATCCACCACAATATATTGTGGGCGTGGCCTAATTACTCTACAGTGCCCCCTTGAAATCTTTAAAACATCAGCCCCAAGCCATACTTTGACTGTCAAATATGTAATTCGGTACACCTGTGTAACTTGTCAGGACCTACAAAAAAGTCAGACCCAACAGAAATTCGGCCATTTTGGATCAAATAGCCTATTTTGTCTTTGTCTTTTTTACACACGTTGTATCTGTGTGAACTCCTCCTACAGCTTTTGACATACACACTTCAGAATCACTCAGAACACTCTTGAGTCATTGAAGATCAAAAGTTATCAAAAGCTTTTTTCTGCATCAAAGTATGTGGGCGTGGCCAAAACTCAAAATCTGACCATTTGCCATAAAATATCAGGGTGGAATAACTTCCACATACAAGGTCATACTTTCATGAAACTTTCTGTGTGTCATAACAGACCAGCACTAATCACGTTTACATGGTCTGTTTGTGACATCACTTTAGCCACGCCCCCTTCCAACAGCAAGTGACCTCTTTTACTGATGAACATCTTCCTTTTCTCTCTTTCATTCATAAAGATTTAAACTCATGTCTGATTACACAACAACACTGTGCTGAGTCGTTCTCTCAACACTGGCTGCTGCCTGGAGCATGTGGGCGTGGTAGAGTGGCCAATTTCAATTCCTCGCCGTTTGCATACAGTTGTCTCTAAATCACACATGCGTCATCCCATTTGCACCAAACTGGATTTGAATGACCTTTGTTAACCTCTAAAGAGCCCAATAGGATTATATTAGAATTTTAATCCAGTGCGCCCCCTACATTTTTCCAAGAGCTAGATCTCCCTCATACATCATCCCATCTGCACCATATTTTTTGTGCATCATGACAGAGCACTGATTGAGACATAAATGTGGTACATTAATGACATCACTAGATATAAATGACCTTTGTTAAGCAGCCCTAGTGGACGGTTGAGGGACGGCGCAAGGGGGTCGACGATGGCGACAGGGCAGCCGCGAGGCTGAGCGGTGCTGAGCCGCGAGGGCTGCCAGACGCTGCTGGCAGCTTTAATTACCATTGCCATCTTAGCTTCTTCATACTCTGCGAGCCTCGTGTGTGTGTGTGTCTGTGTGTGTGTGTCTGTGTATGTACTGTATGTGATTACTTTTTCCACTGGTAAAATTAACTTGATGCAGCAGAATAAATGTAATCACCCAAATCTAAACTAATTTTATATTAGTATTTTATTTCTGTAACACTGCATCCCATGTTCATAAAGTTAACAACATCTTTTGTATAATCTTCATTTGTGAACTAACCAGTGAGTTTAACTTTCAGACAAATGTAGTGGAGCTAAACTTTAATATTAAACTCTAAAGCATGGTGGAATTAAACTATTAAGCTGTACAAAATTTAAATGCTTAAAAATAACTTCTTGTCAAAAAATCCTTAGTTTTGAAAATGTTATGGGGGAAAATCCCCTAGAATCTGCTACCCAACCCTCTTTTTTTTGCACAAATTAAGAGCTTTCATGTTCAAATTACAAACTGAATGAAATGTCCAGTAAGGAGAATTTACAGCTTAGTCAAGAGGCGGACTGGATTTCGAGCCTGGAGGATTTATTCCTGAAAAGGATTTCTTGGCTGTCCACAGCCCTGGCCTCTCCATGTCATCTGAAATTTCACACGGCTCCCCACAAAGCTTCGTCTCGGCTGGACTGTCGCTTGCCGAGTCTTCATCCCCTGTCACGGCAAATTGAAGCTGACCCTGCGCCGTGCACTGAAATATGCTGCTGCATGCCTGTGGAGACAATCCTTCGCTACAAAATGCGTTGACAGGTCAGAAATTTGATTTGAACATGTTAATTCTGTTTTGTTTTTAACTTGTTCCGCTGCAGCAACACTTTAAGTGAAGCATCCACTAAAACACTGCAGGCTTTCAAATACTGTGAGCCTGCACAAAACTCCATCTTCATGTTTCCGGGATGATCTGAACCTCAGTCACGTTGGAATTGATGCATTTTGGTACTCCATTTATTACTTCTGATAAAAAATAATGCACTACAATTTAGAGTTTTGGGGAATGTAAACATGAATTCCATGATTCCTAATTTTACTAATTGTTTTAACCTAGCTGGGACAGCCCCCCCCCACGCAACGCTGAACTGGATAAGCAGAAGATGATGGATGGATGGATGGATGGATGGATGGATGGATGGATGGATAGATGGATGGATGGATGGATCGATCTTAAAACCATGCAAAATTAGCCAGTAACAATTCCTGTTTACATTAGATCCATGGTTGTACTGATACAGAAAATTTAGAAAATGTGTTGCTTTTTTGCAGATTGTCTTTGTAGATTTTTTTTTTTTTGCCATTAATGTCAATATTGCCAATGCAGTTATTAAAGAAAATTATGAGTTTCAAAACTGTTCAACATCTGAATTAAGCTGAATTGGGAACATCTTCAGTAAGGAGTAGACATGATCTCAATACATCCATCAGCTGAATATTCTGATTACAAGGTCATCCCAAAGGTTGCTGCAGTATTTCAAACCTACCCCTTACTTAAGAGACCCTTCATCAGACTCCACACACTCACAGAGTGGGAGCGTGTAGGGGCATGAGTGGAACTGGCCCTATATGTGTGTATATCACTGATTTGATGCTGAGATTGAGTATGTGTTTTGATGCTGCAGCTCCAAGTGCTGACCATGCTGATAAGGGTTTGTTTTTTTTTTCTCCACCACACACAATATCTAAAGCTGAATCTAACAATGAAAACCTCTTTGCTGAAGTACCACTAAAGCTGACTGGTGTAAGCATGCTGGCGCACAGAGTCAGGACTCACGTATTTTGGAGTTTAAAGTTCTCTGGAGAGATTAGCACATCTAGAAACTCTAAAGAATACTTGTAACAGCCAGACTGATAAACACAGACTGATTTTCTTTGAGAAACACATAAAAGATGGCCATTTCTCTGATTAGCATCTATTAAAGTTTACATAGGTCACACGCTAACTCCTTTACGCTCAAACAATCAGCAAGAACTTATATTTAAACTCTGCTGCTAAAGGACAGCTGTAAATTGCCAAAGGCAAAGATAAGACTAACCAAGATGATGATGCATGTTATCACAACGGTGCATGCTGGCAGGGTCGTCTTTGGAGCTTTTAGCTTAAATACTCATCAATATGACTCTTATAATCCACAGCTTTTATTTAAGAGGTATTTTATTTATTGGTTGTTTGAGGTGAAAAGAGTGTGCCGCACAAAGCACTTCAACAAGCATGTTGCCAACAGATGCCACAAAAAGTGGCAGTATTTAAGAAGTACAATAAACATTCAGAAAATTAATGAAATGAAAAACATTAACGGTACAGTCAGTCATTTTTTTTTAGTTTTATTTAATATAAAAAGAATATTGTACTCATTCCAACAAACTGATGCATTCTGACTAAGTTAGAATTCATCCATTAAAAATACTTGGAAGTGGGCTCCAGTTGAGGAGGCCGCCATGTTGCCTCCCATCTTGAATACAGTGGCCGAGATGGACATCACTGTTCTGCCTAATCGTTGTTTATCTCTGTAGCTAGAAACCAGCCATATATGTGGTATACGGAGGAGAAAGAGAGCTCGTAAGTGTCCATGTGCCATGGAGGCAAGTTTGAATTCGTCTCTGTACCTTCAGAAGGATCATACCAATAACAATGTTAGATCCACTTCAAAGAAAGTGTCACGCGGGTCATTACAGCCATTACCGACAGAAACGTTCAGCTCACCTCAGTATCGCTGTCATTGGTCAGAAGTGAACTTCTTTGACTCAGCAGTCCATACTGGACTCCTTTCATCAAACTTTACAGCCTTCTCCAGAGTAAATACACATGGATACATATTGACAGCTGAGGTAAACAGCGGACTGACAGCCTACATTCACTAGAGATGACCAGTGGCCACAGTTTGTCCTACAGTGGCCACTGTACCTGGGATTATGCACTTGAATTGCGAGCGCTAAGAAAACAGAATTCAGTTGAATGCAGTCTCCAATCTACTGACATCTAGTGGTGATATTTTACACATTGTAGCTTTAAAGTATGGCTGCAACTATCAATTGTTTTAGTAATCAAGTATTCTATGGATTATTCCATTGATTCATTGGATGAGAAATACTTTTGTCTTATTAACGGTTCATCTGCATATTTTAACTTGTGTAGCTTTACTGCAGTTTTTCTCTGGGTGAAACAAACAGCAATGGATGGAGCAGCTACAAAGTTCTCTTTTGCTTACAGTGGCACTTGCTAATCAGGTGGATGACGAAGGACTCCATCTGTTTCCCAGTAAAGAGTTAATGGTGGTTACAGGAACAAGCGCTGCTGCTTTGGACGCTAGAAAAATGTTTCCTCTCGCTCCACCTGAGCTCACCGTCTCGGTGAGTGCTCCGCCTCTTTGCGCCTGCCATGCATGCACAGACAGACTGCACGTAAAACTGCTGCTGCTGTTGCGTTATCAGTGTTTTTTGCTGAGAAACTGAGGGCTGCATGCACTTACTGTTGTAATGCTTTATATTCACAGGTGTCCTGCTTGCAGGTCTATTTTTAGTCGGGGATTAAAGCATAAAAAATATTTGGAAACTCTTGAAATAAATCATTCCTCTGCAGATGATCAGTTAGCTGTTTTAAAACTACTCTTTCAATAGTTTCTGAGAGAAAATGATGGTTGGAGATTGGCCTATAATTAGCTAAGACAGCTGGGTTGAGTGATGGCTTTTTAAGTAATGGTTCAATTACTGCCACTGCAAAAGCCTGTGGTACATATCCAACAAATAAAGATAGACTGAACCATGACCAACACAAAAAGATAAAACAGACCCCACAAAAGAGCAATAATTTAATAAGAAATAATAATCAATAATAATTGTCAGTGTAGAAGTGGAATAATTTCCACAAACACAGATGCTCCCTTTTTCATCACAGTTTGCCTCAAAGTTTAGTTTTGAGTCAATAATTGTTCAAAGACCTCACACATTACATTTTGTGGCCCTTAATGGATGTGATCAGTACTCACTTTTATTACTGCTGTATTCTCAGTCTCTTGAAATGTTTTGCCCAGTTTGAATGGTGACATTTTGTGCTTTCAGATAATCTGCGGTCTCAGTGGATTCAGAATGGGCCGATGCCTTGCAGTTCAAGAAGGAACATAATAACACATTTCAGCCTGGCTCAGAATCACTTGACACTTCCTGTACTTGGCTGGGAGCAGACTTTGAACCGGACTCGAGCTCTGACTGACGAAGTCTGCCGGAACAGAAATCCACACAAGAGTGCTTTTTGAGGAAATGTTTGTGTAGTGATCTTTTGTTCGCATTCACAGCTCCGCTGTCACTTCTTGAACTTTGCACTTCCTATGACAGAAAAGAAAATCAGTGCTTCTTTCATCCACCTGACACCACTGTTAATGAGAGGGTCTCATTTTTAGTGCCTACAGTACAAAAATAGAAATGGTAACGCTAAAATTGCTGCTGATTTCTTGGTCCTTTTGTTGCCTCTCAGTGGTGAGGAGATGTGACAAACTGAAGGCAGAAAGCTAATGAAGCAGTGATAGTGAGACGGAGACAGAGAGCCGGTATGAATGTTAGAGAAACAGAGAGTGATACGAAAGCCATTGTTCTTCTCCAGACAGATGGGTAATGAAGCGCAGCTGCGTGAGCATATTACTCCTTCTGGACACAACCTCACCCGACAGCGTGAGACTAGACCGACCTCAGGGTGTACCACACTATTAATGATCACACCCACGCTACGGAAGAGTGGACTATCGCCACCCCGCAGTCAATCAAAGGGGTCTTTTCTGTTGTCCTTTCATGCTGCGAGCACCTTTTTCACAATCAATACCGCAGAGGCTGGCTGTCTCACTGTGAAGCTAGGCTTTAGGGCAGGTGAAAAGGGCAAAGAAGTGAAGTACGGAAGATAGGACGTGCAGCTGTGGGCCTTGCGTGATTGCAGCTCGGGTGGTTTAAAATCATTGTGGCATACTTACCCTTTCCCACAAGCGGAAGCACATCGAGGGCTGAGGCATGCAACAGGTGGCTGCTCTCTCTGCGGCGCGTGTCCGTATTTCAGTACAGGTGAAGTTTCTTTTTCAAATCAAACTTCGTTTCATCAGATATTTTGCGGATGGTGCACACATGCCCAAGGGGTTTTTTTTTTGTTTGTTTTGATCTACTAATTTGCTTAAGATCTGACCTGGTTTCCATAGTTACTTAATCACTGGAGAAAATATGGCCCCTCCCTGCTTAGTCTTAAGAGTGGATTCATCTTTGGCTGGAAAAGTCCATTTGATCCATTCTCCTTCTCGAAAGGTCAGTAAGTGCTTCTTTGTTAAAACTTCTTTGTTTTCAAGTTTAGGATTCTTGTTAGTTTTGGATTTCAGGTTATCTTTGGATTAGGTTTCTGTTACTGTTAGGATTTAGTTTTCTAGTTTTCCACACAGGAATGAGATCATAAAAGAAAAAAAACAAAACAAAAACAAGTTGCTTTAGTTTAATTAGGACCCACATCAGTGTTTGTTATACTGTGATTAAACAAGTGTTTTTCTGTCTTTCTCTTTTTTTTAAGGCTTTGTGCAGAATGTTTTGTTCTGCCACATTCAGTTTAATCACAATCAGTTTTATTGCCAAATAAATTTACACATTACGAGGCGTTCGGTGCGTGATGAGGACAAGCGTGAAAGCAAGCACTATGAGTTATAAGACTTGCAAACAAAAAAAGTACAATGTGAAAACGTGAATTATATGAATAATATGAATGATTTTCTATTTTAATAAAAGATGGAGGAGTAGAATAAAGCATACGGGCACATTTTTATCAGACTCATTCTTTCGGGTCAAAGTTCGGTGGCTCCAGCTTGAACAGTGTGCCTCAGCGGTGTGAATTTGAACATCTTAGGTGAGCTCGTTCTTGGGTTATTGCATTCGCAAGATTTTCAGAAAACTTGACCTCCGACCTTTAGTTTGAGGTCAAGGTTGCTGAGATTCGAACTCGTCTGAGATTTTCAGTAGATGCATCCAGGGTGTGAATTTGAACACCCCAGGTGAGGTCGTTCGATTTATGGCCAGCGTCGAAGTTTCTGTGGAACAGATGTCAGCACCGCCGGCGGCTTTTCTAATAAAAAATAATGTAAAGTTGCTGTATTGCATATTTTTATACTTACAAAATCTATTTACTTTTACATTTTCATCTATTTAAGAATATTTCCTTCACACACCAATTTATGTATTCTCCACAGCTGTAGACTCAGGTTAGGACCACCGACCTGATCAACACAGAAAATAAAGAAACACTTCCTTGCTGTACCCTCCAAACTGCAGAAGCAGATGTCTTGTCTTTCTTCTGGTTACATTTGTTCAGGAAAATCTTATTTTGGCTTTTTATTACAGCTTTATCTTTATAGCAATTTAGGCAACATATGGTGTAGATTCAACAGCATAATTCAAAGTACTGCTTTATTGTGCCCCCTCTTCCCAACAATCCTGTGGTTATATGTAACAACGAGGATTGAAATAAGGAATTTAAATGGGAATACAAAGAAAAGAAGGTGTGGGAGGCACACCTCCTTCACCAGCAGCCCCCTAATACTTAACAACTCAGTAAATTCCCTAACTGCCTTCGGCGATCAATAACGACATCTGCGCCTCGCACTGCTGGGCTCATTTACCTAAAGGGCGATGTCTGTGAGGATGGTGGTGAGTGCAGGTGCTGTCTCTGCAACACAGACTAAAATAACTCATGTTTTCTGCTTTTCACACACGGCCATGACATCTGATATTTCTATGGGGGGGTGGGGAGGTAGCGGAAAAGAGCTTCTGTCTTTATGGCATGGTAGAAAATTCAATCTTCGGAGATTTCGTGTATTTAACTGATGTGACAAATAAAACTGTTGCTGCATCTCCCCACAATATACAGAGATACTTTTTCAAGTGCCACAGTATACCTCGGCAGCGCTGAATAACCTGCAGCAGTAGTTTCAGCACAGACAAAGTGCAATGCAGTAGTTCTGTTATTAATGGTTGCAACTTCCAGAGAAAATTAAACCGTTTCAGGGAAAGAACACATTACACAACAGGCGATGACATTTCATGGAATTGCAAACGTGCGCTGACTGTGCACAGCTCATTTTAGCCCCGAATACGTTTTGTATTCTACAATCCCCTTAAATTGTAAATGTTTCACAAACACACTTGTTTCAAAGCTGTCACCAGTGGCTTCCCTGTCTACGCTCCCCGAGGGGTGAAATAATACGCTCTAATCTTGATGTGGGCACCTCAGCCATTTTTGGATTTCTTTATCCCATGGTGTCGTTTTCAGAGCAATCGGAAAATCCCATAATCCTCCACATCCCCAAATCCTAAAGCCCCGACACCACATGTGAAGAGGAGTTTAGGCCCCAGCAGATCAGTTACAGGTTTGAAGAAGAATCTGAGACTGTGGGAAAAAAAATAATACCCTCACACTTTACCAAGGTGGGAAAAGATGCTCACGCTTTACAGAAAAATGTCTAACCCAGCCACAATGAAATTTAATACTCCTGTTTGTCATTGCTTTAATGTGAATTGAATGTTTTTCACAGCAAAAGTGGAAACAGTAAATTTACTGCACCCAGCTGTGTTTGCAGCTGAGTGCCAGAGAAAAGGGGACAGAACCTTTTAAAGACACAACATATCCCCACCCCACCCTCGGAGGTGAACTTGGCAGCCTCAAGCAAAAAAAAGAAATAAATAAAAGCTGAATATTGGGTACCACGTCAAATGCATCAGTGCAGACAAAAGATTTGGGGCGATGCAGCGTCTCTGCTACATCCACTTAAAACCATTTGCCCCGGTTTGTCAGCTCAATCACTCTGCCTGGTTGACAGTTTGAAACCTGTGAGGCTGAGATATACTGTCAACCAGAAATGTGTCCAAATACTTTAGAGCTGTCTGCAGGAGCAGGTGGTGTTTTTTTTTCTTTCTGGTCTCAGTTTTGTCAAAATATGCCACAGAGATGTTGTGTCCAGGAATCTGTCAAAGTGAAACACAGACAGCTCAAGGATGCAGGCTGCCTGGGACAGATTTTGCCTCTGGAATGCAAAGCACCAAATATATTCCACTGCAGTTATCCATAGCATTTAAAGATTAAGTAGTACTCGGCTCGGGCATGCATAATTTCTGAACACCTCCAAGAAATATAAAGGTTTAAAGTCTTTGTTGATTCCATATTCACTGAGTAGGGTTTTGTGTGTGTCTCGCAAAATTATCACATTGTTATTGCTTCGGCACAGCCATCCATAACCTAGTTATAATTAAATTAACCCCTTAAGACAGCAGTGCAGTTGCAGCCTGTTCTCATTAGCTCGCAGATACGCACAATGTTTTGGCCATAGTGAGATGATCAATCATTTTCAACTCATCACAAGAACATATGGATGCTTGCAAAGGACCCAAATTTAAATGCACTGGGCAGACATATTTTTTCACTCTTTTAAACAAACCCAGCCGCATATTTTTGCCTAAACTAAATAGCAACTGATAGTAAGGTAAAGAGTGAGGAAAAAGAAACAAATCAGCAAGTGAAAAAGTGACACAAAGGGCAAAACACAAATAGGATCCACTGCTTGACAATCACTTTTTTTTTTTTAAAGAGTACCGTTTTCTATCTGTGTCCAGTGCTTCGGCTAACGATGTGTCAGCTTGTAAAGAGGACACCTCCTGCATATCTCTGCCACACAGGTGACAGACGGCGGTTCTGTCACACGCTGGCAGTTTTGACTTTAGAATTGCACAAAGTAGCACCAACTTACTTCTTTCTTAGATCGTTCGTGGCATGCCGTGCCATATAAACAAACTCTGAGCTTGGTGTTTACGTTCAGTCTGAGATTTCTTTGAGGTGTCTGGTCAGGTGACTCAGAGAGTGAGCAGAGAAGCCCTTCACGAAGGCTGATTAAAATCATGTGCATTGATCTACACTGCAAAAAACAATAAAAACAGAACTTTGCCAGGTTCAAAGACTAATTTAACAGGAATAGAGTATCAATTTTTTTTGGGGGGGGGTGAATTTACTCCTCTTTCTTTTCATGGCAGAGTGTGTCAAGCAGACTTCTGACAGTAAAGCTTAATTTATACTTCTGTGGCATAGATTTAATGCAGAAGCCTTGTGTGGATCACAGGACTAACCCAGCAGAAAGCTCTGGAGAAGAAAAACATCACCTATCAAACAGTTTGGAACCACTGTTACACCCCTAATATTGTAATTATGGAGTGTTTGATGGATGTTTGTCCTTACAACAAAAAAAAAAAAGCGTAACTGACAGATTTGTGGCTGACTTCAATAGAAGGAGAGAAAACTAAGCTCCACCACATCATGATAACTTCTTGCTTCAAAGAGAGCTGCATTACCTGTCTGTCATGGTCCTTGGATGTTTGTTGGTTTTCCGTTTTGAATCCTGTGCAAATATATTTGACTTTGGGTCCGTGTTGAGGTTTTATTGTTACTCCAAGTGTCTGAAATTTTGATTTCTGTTGGTTCGATTTCTGGGTTCCTCTTGATTTCTTTAGGCTAGTCGATTGCGAGCTTTATTTCCTGTGACATCTTTGAGCCTTTGATTCCTCTTTTATCTTTTGGTTATTCTAGTAATGAATTTCTTTTTCTTTCTTTTTTTCTATTAGCAGTGTTTCCCTGTCTGTTCCTCCCTCTGTCTCGTCTGTGTTTGTCTTTCTCCTCCAGTGTGCCCGTGTCTATAGCTTCACTAATCTTTTTTTGGTTCCTTTGGGTGTTTCCTTATTAAGTGTTAGTATTCATATCTGATTCGGTCTCCTCTGGCTATTTCCTGTTTGACTTTGAAGGTTTGTTTTTCTTTTGTGACCTGTGTTAGTTTTGCCTCCTATCTGTCTTCCTCTGAGTGTCCTGAATACCTTCACCTGTGTGAATGACCTGCTGGTCATTGGTCTTTGTGCCCTTGCGTCTTCGTGTACACACTTCACTTTGTGACACTGTTGGTCTTTCTCTAAACTCAGCCAGTCTGTTTGTACCTAAAACCTTTTTGATGCCTTATCGCTGCATCATCAGATGATAAGACTGATTCAATTTTGAAATTATGTTGCCCTGCAAGGAGTGGTGACTTGATACAATTTCCAGCTTTTTATTTTGTTAAAACCCGACTACAAAATGTTACTATTCACAAATTCTGCTCTGATTTTTGTATGTCTCGTCTTCACATTCACTCGATTCTTGCTAGAAGAGTGAAAGTGAAGTGGATTTGCATTCACTCATAAACCACCTAAAAGTAGGTCCCACCTTCCGCCCTCGCTCCTGCTCACCCTACACAGAACTGACACTGTGGGCAAGTTCAACAAGGTCACTTAAGATTCAATGGGAAAAAGTGGCACACACTACTAATACTATATACTACTCAGTATTGGTAATTCTGAAGTAACATGAAAGTTTCTTTATTTTATAGGCACCACAGCTTCACATGCTAACCTGCCATTTGTACCAAAAAAAAGCTATATTGTCATCAATCCTGTCTGATTACATTTTAAATTGAATTTCAAAGCTGGAATACTGAGTGTGAGTCTTTTCTGTTTTCTTTTTTGTCTCAAAAGTAAATGGTTTTTTCAACATAACTTTCACCATCAATCAATTTTTACCTAACCGGAGTCACACCTGATGATCTAGTTTGTCATCTTTTTAAATCAACTCATTGTAAAGGAATTTCTTTCATCTGAAAGGTCAGTTCTCTACACTTGAGTTTCCACTGCCTCAGTTTGTAATGACTTGAGTTTGCTAATGGACTTTAGAGGGTTCATGCAATATGCCAGCGCTCACACTCAATAATCCACCCAGGAGAGCCACTCAGAAAGCAGTTATCTCCTCCACAAGTGTGAAGTTAATCAAAGTGAAGTCTCTCGTCTCCTCCACATCTTCGGTTCCTCCGAACAGTTTAAAAAAAAAATGTTATCATCAATCCAGGAAACTCAAAATACTTCTTATTCCAGAATTCATTACATTTTGGCCTGTGCACATACTCCGCGGGGTCAAATATCATTTGCTGTTTTCCGCAGCCAATCACAAGCCACGGGGGAAGCTTCCCGCGAGGCCCCGTGTGTCGAGTTCAGTCCAGTATTAACATCTGGTCCTCTCACACAATTAACCTGCTTGTTGACCAGGAGCCCCTATCTCTGTCACATGGCTTTCAGTGTGCCAGGCTGCCTTTACTCATGGGGAGGGCGTTTGTACAGAGCAAATACCGAACTACACTGCAGCGCTTCACAGGCTCGCCTCTCTTCCGTTTAAGAGAAAATAAGACAATCAAATTAAGAAGAGAAAACAGTAAGTGGGAGATGAAAAATAATGAGGTGTGCACAGAGACTACACTGTGACTTTCCTGAGGCAAACCAGAAATGAACATTGATTTACTTCATTAAATTAAATTGTCTGTTTTTAAAGTCTGTCTTATTTTGTGAATGAATATTTAAGATTCTTGCAATGTGAGAGAAATGGCTGAACAGATTTTTGTTGGTGTGACTAAAAGAACTGCAAAGCACTGCACAGATCCTCGCAGCTATTTGTCACGGCAGGGTGCCGCAGGGAGGACCTCAAAGCAGGACGCAGGGCAGGAGCAGATATGTTTTCAATCTTTATTGCACACCACTCGAGATAACAAATGCTGGACAGGGGCCAGCTACCCAGGAAACGAAACACTTGAAAACTCAAAACACTCAGCATGACGTTAACCTACACGTAAAAGACTCAGGACCCGACAAAGGACAAAGACCAGGGCAGACAATAAATACACAAGGGTAAATGAGGGGAGTGACAACAGGTGGGGAAACAGCTGAACACAAACACGCAGACGAGGCAGGGGGAAGCAAAACTAAATACAACACACAAGAAACAAGATACTAACAAAATAAAACAGGAAGTGGAACTGAGGATCTAAGCAATAAGAAACCAAATAACCAGAATCTGGGCCCCTGGCCCACAACCATGACACTATTTGAAGTAACTGAATACAGTATGCCTCATACTGATGCTTGAACAACAGCAAACAGGAGTTCTTAACTCAGGTCATTAAATGAAACCTTACTTAGTAAATAGTTTGTTTGTCCTTTCCTTCATTTTTTTTTTATCATTATCATTCAGTTTTCTTTTGATAATTATAAATGTAATGCACATCATCACAGGTCTTGTTTTCACTGATTGCTGTTTATTTTATTTGTCTCAGTAGATTTTCGGTGTTTTTTTGCTGAAACAATACAGTACAGCTGTTTTGAAAGTAGTGGGAACCAGATATATGGGAACCAAAACTTCAGAGAAACAAACTGTTATATTGTCAGCTTCTTTCTGGTTTGGGATTTGGTGCTATATTTCATAGTTAAACTACCGAGCCAGCATATCCGAGGTCCTTGTGATGTAATCTCCCGGGTCAAAATTGGCTGCAGTAAACACTGAACTGAGGGTAAACAGATGCTGACAGTGTTTCCACCTACTGTAGACAATAAATCCAATTAAAAAAACCATCTGAAATATCAGATTATTGCAATAAATAAATTAAATTTGTCTTTTTTTTTTATATACAAGACATTTGACAACTAATTTAATTAACAAAATGATTGTGACCAGACTGCCACACACTTTTTCAGTGTTGAAATGTAGAAAACACAATAATGCACTATTTAGCAGTCACTAATTGGTTGGGCAACAACTGACAATAGTTGATTTGTGGCGGTACAGTGTGTGTGTGTGTGTGTGTGTGTGTGTGTGTGTGTGTGTGTGTGCAACTCCTCTTAAGAACGTATATGGGATTATTTCGTTTTTTTTAAACCAGACTGCAAAACTAAGGTTCAAAATTAATTTGACAAAGGACATTAAACACTAAACAAACAGGTGGGGAAAACATGTGCTATGTGTGAGGTTGTCAGTGAAGTGCTAGCAACTCGTGGCTAGCTTACCTGACATTGTCTCTCCAATGGCTCATTGACTCTGAAATGTATCAAAATGTAATATATATGTCAAATATTTTCAGAAAGATTATGTATCAGTGAACTTTTCTGCAAAGCTGTAAGGTAGGTGTAATTACATCTTTACTGTACAGTAATTAAGCTACTTTTCATTACTGTTCATTTCATTACATTATTATTATTAATCTCGGGATCTCTTCCACAGCATGTCTTTTGTCCTGTCTCTCTCCCCTCAGCCCCAACAGGTCGCGGCAGATGACTGCCCCTCCCTGAGCCTGGTTCTGCCGGAGGTTTCTTCTTGTTAAAAGGGAGTTTTTCCTTCCCACTGTCGCCAAATGCTTGCTCATAGGGGATCGTTTTGACTGTTGGGTTTTCTCTGTATTACTGTAGGGTCTTTACGTACAATACAAAGCACCTTGAGGCAACTGTTGTGATTTGCCGCTATATAAATAAAATTAAATTGAATTAAATTACTGTCTGCGCAGGGAAACTGCAGTAAGTTTAAATAATATGATTAATAACTAAAACGCTGATTGCAAACTCCTCTCTGCGGATCAAAGCTGGATGTGGAGCCATCCTCCACAGCCATTAACGTCTTTTAAACCCACCTACATCATTCTGAGATTGTAAATCATCCTCACGGGTGAGACGTCACCTGTGTGGAGGTATGTTGCCCGGCTAGGTGTGGTACTTGTAATGGTCTCTCTAGTTCCTCCCCATCACTATGGTGGCTGTTTTTTTTTTTATTGTGTCTGCTTTAAACACATTAAATGAATCACCATGGTTTGACAACAATGACTGAAGACATTTTGTTCAGGAAATTAGCTTCTTTCTTTTTTTTTCCATGTGAAAAAGAAAAATGTCTGGCCAGAGGTGAGTATGTAAATTATGTGCTCATATAAACAAACCTGCTAGCATCAGGCTCTTGAGACACTGTTACAACACCGCGATTGCTACATGGGAACATTATTTTCCATACTGACACTGAACATTATTGGCACTGGATATAAATCATCCTGAACCTTCCAATAGAAAAGCAATTCCACAGGATAAACCCAACTTGTTCAGCTTTATTCTTTCCTGTGGGCAGTTCTCAGTATAATGATATGAAGGGATTTGTTCCCAATCATTTAGGTGTGGTGAACCCTGACTGTGACAGCTCGTCATTGCCCTTATTGTCAGTCAGAAACATGCCACCTGACCTGTGATACATGCGCAACCTGCCTGATCCGTCATCCACCACAGCCTTGTCTCAGGGACTTGCCTTGTCACTCTGCAGCTAATGAATTTTTTTACCAGCCAGAGGGCTATAAATATTATTTCCAATATGAAGTTATGATTTCTTTTATATGAGATGTGGAGGAAAGCAATGTCATAAACCAGCTGTAGTTCTAAGCTCTACAAATACAAGAACTCCCGACACCAGTGGGGCAGGTGGATTGCACGATGCTATCAAATAAAGGGTGGCAATTTATGATATTACAAGGGTGGAGGAGCTTTATCGATTTGCCCAATGCTTATCGCATACCACTCTATGGAAGTTTAAATTTCCAGACTTATGGCAATAACAGGTTGCATCCTGGCCCTTAAAAACTGTCTAAAGCTCATTTTCAGTCTCAGTAATTTTCATCACCGGGGATTTTAAATGGATGTGCTACCTCCATTACAGACACAAGTTATAAGTGTTTGGTATTTCGCGGTGAAAGCTTTTGCTCCACTCGAACTGCTTCATTGCCCTGAAATATTACGTTGTTAATCATGATGAATAAATACGACTTGCAGCTTTCCTGTCATGTGAGGAGAGGGTGTGACTGATGTGAAGCAGTGGGAAGACTCTATGGCTTCTTAATGTTTCTGATTAGGTTTAGAGAAAATATGTGGGAGAAACATAATGGAAATACTAATGTTTTGGCACGTTCTCAAGAGCCTATTAAAACTTGTTTACTGGAGGCGGAGTGCAGTGGATGTTTTAATAGGGTTTGTTAAAAAGGCCGAAGACATGTAAAGAAATATGTGTGTAGATGAGATAGTATAAGTGTCGTTTGTTGTTATGGTTATTGCTGCTAGTAGTAGATTTTAATAAGGAAATGATGGAATTTTGGAAAAAGGTTTTTATTCATGTTGCACTTACCTAAGCTACCTCATTCCATTTGTTTCTGGTCTTTAAGCTGCAAAAAGCTACATGACTTCAGCTTCATAGTTACTGAACTTGGATGCTTTACTTACTTTATAGTGTGTTTTGGTTATGGCTTTGTACTAAGGTGGCAGAATCCTCTAACCAGCACCTGCAGTGTTGTTCAGACTTTAGCCTTGGATTTCTTGTGCAAATGCATCTGCTGCTGTATTTTTGAACCACCATCAAATATTTGCCTCGGACTGCCTCCAAAGTACAATAGTTCCCTATTAAGCAGCTAACTAACACATTTTCAGTACATATGAAGAAGCCCTAAGATTTTGCATGCTGTTCTCCAAACACTCTTGTCTAGTTCCATTTCTATATAAAAATGAAGTTGACTCTTCAGCTGCCCACAAATGACAGCAGTAAGTTCTTTCTTCTAATTGTCGGCTAATAGACTTTTGCAACACAGCATCAGCACATTTTTGCCCAATGTTAAAATAATTTCAGCTGAGGGAAGGAGGTTCTTGTCCAAGATTTTACACTGCATGGCCTCATCCATTGGCCCCTCGATGTGGTGAGGTCATCTTGTACCCTCAGCAGATAAACAGCCCCAAAGCATAATGTTTCCACCTCGGTGTTTGACTGTGGGGATAGTGTTCTTTGGGTCATACACGTGGCATGCACGGCGGGGCGAGTTGATGCCAAAGAGCTCGACTTTGGTTTCATCTCACCATGCACAGATCCATCTTAAGTTTGCCAGTGAACATCTAAATGATTCAGAGAAGGCTTGGGAGACAGTGCACTTTCATTCATTTAGATATTCACTGGCGGACATAAGATGGGCCTGCACATGTGCCTTCTTGAGTGCTGCAAGATTTCAATCCATTATGGTGTAATGTGGTACCAATGGTGTTCTTGGTGACAGTGGACAATTGATGGTCATTTTACATTTCTTCCATTTCCAAATAATCACACCAACAGTTCTCTCTGTCATCTGTGGGTCAGGTAGAGTGTGGATGCAAATGCAGGACTTCAACTTAAAAAAGCAGCTTCATTGCTGAAGCCTCTTCAAAAAAATACAAAAACAAGGCAGGACTGGAGTCAGAAACGCAAAAACTTGGGAGACAAAAGGGAAAACACTGAATGAGGGAGCACACAGCATGAGTGCAGCACTGAGGACTTAAATACACACACACACACACACACACACACGAGGTAATTAAGGAGAGAGGACACAGCTGGAGAAAATAAGACACAGGTGGACAGAATCTAACTAACGAGACAAGGGGAAGCAAAACTGACCACAACACACACAAGACCAGCAAAATAAAACAGGAAGAGTAAACACCAAACAGAATAGAATGTGTTTGTCATTATACAGAATGTACAATGAGATTGGATTGTAATGGGGAAAAGAGGACTTAACAGCAAGACATATGGGCGGTAGAATAACTAGAACTCAGGGATCACAATAACCTAAAAAGAAACTATAACCTCCAGCATATAATCCAAAATATAATTACAAGAACATAGTTAAGAGTTGTTCTTATGATTTCCTAAGGACCAAGAACACACAAGGTCCAAGAATAAACTTAAAATACTAAAAGTCTTAAAATAAGACCCAGGAACCATGGCAGTCACTTTCTCACCAGGCTTCTTGCTGACAGTTCTGTAGCCCATTCCATCCTTGTGTAGGTCTACAGTCTTGCCCCTGATGTTCTTTGACAGCTCTTTGATTTTGCCCTTGGTGGTACAGAGGTTGAAATGGGGGAAACCGATTCTGTGGACAGGTGTGCTTTATAAATGTAATGAGTTGAGATCAGCACTATCTCTAATTGATTCATTGAGTGTAATCTGTCTGCCACATGGGCACACAGCCAATCTGTGGGACCCTGAATTCTGGCAGGTTTGAAAGGGATCGGTTTCACTCAGTGACATTCAAATCATTGTATTGCTTTTGTGTATCTGGTTTTTTCTGGATTTTTGGTTGACATTCAGTCTTTCTCCATTAAAATTAAACTACCGTAAAAATGAGTGAAAATTAGGTCATGCAAGTGAGCAGGTGATCAAATAATTATCTCCCCCTATATAATCACCTTTATGTAAATTGCCTGGTTGAAGTTTGTCTCTTGGTTTACACTTTGTATGTACTAGTGCCATGCCAAAACTTCACTCTGCATTTGACCTGAACACATCACAGGCTCAGGTTCAGGTTTTGTACAAATGAAATAAAGAACAGTAATTCTTAATGTTATGCAGTTTTATAATTATTTGTTGGTTGATGCATCATTTTCTCTTTTTCTTTCTTTTTTTTCATTTTTTGGAGGGGATAACTTTACTGGCTTTCAAGAGTGTTAAGCTCTATCCCGCTGACACTGTTCGTTAACAGTTTGTTAATTAAGTCTGAGATTTAAAGGGAAAATCTGGATCGTGGACAGTAATGCTAACAGTGACTGGTACACTTGTCCCCTCAGAGGGAACAATGCAAAGTCATTCTGACTCATCACCTTCATCCTATGATGAAACTTTGCTCTTCTGAAGGTGGGGTTTCATTCAGGATGAAAGTGCTCCAATCAATAGAGATGATGGTTCAACATTAAAACAATATAAATCATACGATCTTTGCAGTCATCAGATAGCAACCTAACTGAACACCCGTGGGAGTTTTTTTTTTTTTGATCAAATGGCAGAGAATCAATGCCAAGGTTCACTGACGCTGTACTGTTGGGACAGGGTGGTTCACTTTAGTAAGACACTTTCAGTTCCCGAGCATGGATCAAACCTAGGCAAATACATAAATGAGGAGCTCCATTGAAAAAAATCCACATCTGGGAAATTGAGTCTTTATATTGAATTTCATTTGTGACCTGTCTGCAGTATGTCATTATATTAATCTTGCATGAAAATCAAAGTGTAGCTAGAAGCCAACTTTCAATGGGATCACACCTGCAGTGTGTGTTTACTATGCAATTACATGGGTCTTCTCTCTTTACCGTCATTTTTATCTCGACTGTGACACTAATGTTCCGACATAATAAATCCACAGGTATTAAAAGCCTACCAAAATAGTTAAAGCCAACTTTAACTCCAGTAGGTGTCAGCACAAACACATTTTCACATTTAATTTCCCACATGCACGCCAAGTGTACTTGTTAAGGACGCATAAAATTTCGCCTTCATTTAGGAAAAAAAATGATGCCACATCACATTTCTTAGGGGGGCAGGACCTTAGGTTGATCTGACCTTAGCCCTGGGGTCCTAAATGATGGCAGCAAACAGCGAGTCAGCATGAGGAAATGATGCATCCATCACTCTGACGCTGTTGAATTGACCGTGGCCTGACATTTGGAAGCCACGTGCTCAAAGTCAGCTAGCCTCATGATGCATTACAGCTCAGCTGATAATGAGAAAAATGGCGAGTAAAATAAATTTCATCATAAGGAGAGCATTATTGGGCCAAAAGGGAGTGCTCAGCAAGCAGCTAGGTAAACCCGCTAAAATCTCGTCTCTGTATGTGCATTGATTAATCATATCTTTATTAATAACTGACTCAGGAGCTGTTTGTGCTGTATGCAAAGGATATTACCATTTAAGTTTTTTAATGCTGAGCTCCACTTTTCTCCCCTGTAACACATTCTGGGATGCTACCGCCAACGTAGAAACATATTGATGTTTTGGGTTGACTGTTTGGAGAAGCCTAAATTTATATTCTTTACACCGAGCAAAAACAGAGCCAAACAGTGCCCTCAGGGCGTTTTGATCTCATCTTTGCTGGTGGTGTTGGGGGAAGAGGTCAGCGTTCCAGCAGCAGCATCAGGTTGTGATCAAAGGTTTGGTATACAGCTGAGTTCCAGTAAGAACTGGGCTGTGTCTGAGCCCTAATGAAATCAAGGCTTTTACCCTCACTGCCACTCAATGACTTCCTTGGACTTCATGATATTTGTATTTATTTGATCACTGGAAAGCATAATTCTGGCTAAATTTAATCAATATAATGTCGAGAGGTTTATGAAAATGCTATCATATGAGGTTTAATGGCATTTTGAATTAGATCAAATGTGCTTCTCATATCCTGAGCTTCTTTCGAGAAAGCTGGAAAAGCCAATTAGTTAACCGTTCAGTTAATCTGTGGTAGGTTTTCTAACAAACTCACCATTCTATGCGCTACAGAGCAGTTTTACAGTCGGGAGGTTTTGCTGCTTTTGGTTCAAGAGCCCTCCTGTGGATTGCGCGATGAAAGATGAAGCTTCATGTGGTGATTCATGGGAAAGGTTACAAAGAGGGACAAAATTCTGCTATACCAATTTTAGTCACCGTTTTTTTTTTTTTTGTTGAACACAGCTTCTTGTGGGCGCTTGAAACATTTTGTTCAAATGCAGCAAAATGTCGAGTTAGGAGCTCAGATTTTATCTGATAAGTTTGGTAAATATTGCCTGAAGAAGGCAATATTTACCCTAATGTTTAGGTGGCACAAAATTGTCAGTGAAATCTAATTAAAATTAAAAGAAAATAATGATCAGATAAAAGGATAATTAATACATTTGTACTTTAACTAAGGGAGAGTCTGCAGGGCTGAAGGGCTGTCACCTCGTATTAGTCCCTGCTCCGTGACGTTCATTAACCCTGTCCTGACTCTTTTTCCTCTTTTCGCTGGGAGGGAAGATGGTGTGTGCTCCTCACTGGAGAGGCTGTGCAGATTAAATACATTTTACTTGCCAGCATGATGCACTGAACTTTATTTACACCAAATCAAAAGGGTCACAGAACGAGATGATAGCAGATGGCAAGCCCACTGGGCTTATTTTTGAATGAACTGTATCAGAACAAAAAATATGCAATCCCGTCTTTACTGCGTTTCGTTCAACACAAACTAACAGCACTGGATTGTGTCTCGCACCTGGGCTCAGCAGTAAAATTACTGTATATGAGAGTGAAAACTACAGGCTGTGAACGCGGATATCCGCACACCTTCATCACGTCTTCCCTAAAGCGCAGGAGTCACATTCTCCACTTAAATTCAATGTTTTTTAAGCAAGACCTTGTGACAAGGTATCAGATTTCAAATGGATTTGTTTTACGGCACTTTCCCAGAAAGGGATGTTGGCACAGATCGCAGCAGCTTGGCAGTAACATACCATGTAAGGCAGTAGCCTGTATCGACAAGCACGGGGACGACACCTCATTAAGTAAAATGTTGCGGCTGTATCTGCGATCTTCCGGTGTTTTCAATCATTATCATTATTCGATCATCAGTTCTGAAGTACTGTCTCATTCCTACATTTCGACTGTGTGTGAAGTATTTATCGGCTCTCTTGCTGTGCAGAAATACCAACGCACAAGTATGAAGCCAAGCAACAGTGTTACCCAGTAGAGGGCAGGCTCTATAGGGATTCAACAAGGACTTTAAATCAACGTTTAGTTGGTGCAACCCAGGGTTTCACATCAAGACTGGGGCTAAAAAAAAAACGATGGATTTGTTATTTCTTATCTCGTGTGTGCCCCCCCCCCCCCACAAATATCGTGAGTATTTCAGCTAAGGCAGTCTGACATTTTCAGTCAGTCCTGTTAGCTGGAGGCAAGGAGTCTCCTAAGGGAAGTTGTAAGGTGAGAAATTTGGTAAGAGATTCTGTGGCTGCTGATAATACACCCAAATGGCCCCTGTGATCTGAACCCGCCCCTCGTGCCGAACAGCCGCTTTCATTTCAGAAGAGGCTTTTCTCAGAAGTACAATATTAGGCCACCTCCTGAGTGCTGGATTCTTCTTCTCTCTCCAGGGTGGTTTATTTAACATTACTTTCTGGTGCTTCCACTAAACAAGTACAATCATTTTCAGCATAGCGTGTCCTCTTGTTTACAAGAGGAATATTGTTTCCTCTCATGGACGTTAGGGGTATTGATTCACACTGCATGGCTGTCAAAATGCTGCCCAGTTTTATATTGCATTGAAACAAATTGTGCCTGGAGGGGGACATCAGAGAGCTCAGCATTATCTCACCCGTCCTGCAGGCGCATACTCCCAGCTGTGTGCTTTAGCGGGTTTATCACACCACCCTGCACTATTGTTCGCACACTAAGCTCCCGCAAAGGGACATTTTACAGTCCAGCCTTGGTGAGTGACATTTTAACAAGAAGTCATAAAACATGTCACAGGAGGGAGGATAGACGACAAAATGCCAGAATCCCTGAATCTGCTCACAAAGAAACACAAACGACCCCTGCGGCTATCCTCATCACACACAATCATGTCACCGCTGCTCAGAGCACACATGCGCGCGCGCACACACACACGCACGCAATCTTTGTAACCATGTATTACCTGCACATCCATAAACACACACACACACACATGCATAGCCTGCTAGGAAGGCCACCAGGGTCCAGTCATGGCAGGAGCCAGCAGAACACTGATAAGTCTGGCTGAATTTGTTTGATTTAGCCTCCCAAAGCTGCTGCTGCTGCTGCTGCTGCTGGAGGGAGAGAAAAATATAAAACTGCACTGTAGGAACAGGTGAAAGGAGGCAGGAGATCCAAGCCGACCGCAGAGATAAACATAAAGAGGCTTAAGGCGCAGCTCAATACAAGTTGTACATTTCTGTAGCAGATATTTCCTTACATGCTTTCCAATAAAGTCAAGGCAGGAATGTAAGCTTATCACATATGAAGTACTTAAAATCCAAGTGACAACATGGCAGACGCTGATCAGAATAACACAATTTCCTCTTACTCAGGCTGACATGAGGCGCAGGCTATCCTGCTGTATCTCTCCTCTATTAGCCCCACAGCTCTGGCGCTTCATCAAAGTGTCATGATGCACGTTGATCAAACCCAGCAAGAGCGAGGAGGAGAGAACAAAAGTGACATAAGCGTGTGAACACAGAAGCAGACCGAGACGCAAATAGAAGACATGCACTCACACACACATACAGAAAGCAGTGAACCAACTTAATATTTTACGCTATGCAGCTGAGCAACTCTCCTCACCTCTACTATACAGGTGAGGCGATGAACACAAAGCATTAGTTCAGCTGTTTAATTATTAATAAAAGCCATGGAAAGGGCAAATCGATATCACAATCATTTCATCCCAGTTCAGCTAGCAAGATAATGGGCAGAGATAGATAGAGGCGGAAAGTGCAGTTGCAGACATCCACTCTAATCAAATATTAACATGGTGCTTCATAAATGATAGAAAAGAGCATGATATAGTTAGAAAGGCTGCCAAATGAAGAGAAGTAGTTTCATATCAGCATGCATTATTCAAAAGTAAATACAGTGCAGTTTACCGACAAACAGTATTAAAGACTGATTAACAAATGAAAAGCCACTGCTGCTCTGCATCTGTGCCTGCAACTGAGTGCGAAGCACTGCGAGTGCTACACTCTCGCATCCCCACACAAGCTGGCGAGCTGCAACCTGTTTCACAGAACCTCAGCAGCACTGAATCCAAGCTTTCATCAGAAACAAACAAAGAAGGAAAAAAAAGGCGCTCAAAGCATCAGATTTGAACCACTGATTCAATCTGCTGTGACAGCTTTGTACTCACCAGTAACAGTGTCTCTCACTTTTCCCTTGGTCCTTTACTATCTTCCCCTCTTTCTCTCTCACTTTTCTCTTTCACCTCCTTTTTTCCCCCTCCCTCTCACTCTCTCCCGATCCACTCCCTTGCTTGCTCCTGAGCAGAATGAGCCTCCACTGCACTCAGGAACCCTGTTTCTATGGCAGTGTGAGCAAGCAAGCAAGTCAGCAGGATACTGTAGTGCAAATGTCTAGGGGCAGGTCCTTCACTCAGCCCAGCGAACAGTCAAACAAGCTCAATAGCCTCTCACTTCAATCCTGTTGTGCTAAAACACCCTTAAGCCACTTGAATTTCTCTGGTGGAAAACATTGTGCAGACAAACGTGCAGTGAAGGAGAAAAACAAACCAGAAACATAATAAAGAAACAGTTATTTGCTCTCTGAAAACACAGGCAATGCAGCAAAAAAAAAGAAAGTACACATGCATAACTTTAGGTGCATGAATATTAATGAGGGTATCCTCATAAATATCAAAGCTTTTCTTTGAATAGATGTCCAGATAACAAATTCAGAGAGTTGTTTTATTCCTACATAGAATGAAATTAGGCAAATGTGCTATGAAGGATCAAAAGGGACTTTTTATTTTTATTCTTATGAGCAACACATGCAAGCCCCATCCTTTGTTCTGTGTCAAGAGATCCTGCGGTAAGCTGCTGTGATGAACACATGTACATCTACACACTGCTTCAAGAGGCACACGCCATTGATTTAATAAGCATGGTTGAAATTACATCCCAGTCTGCAGTTATGATCATGGTCATGCGACATATTGCAGCACAATCAGTACAATCTTCAACAGAGAGAGGGAAGAAGAGGAGGAGGAGGAGGAGGAGGAGGGATGGGGAAAAGTGCAGCCCCCATTCTTCCCTTCCCTCTATCTAGATTAGCATTAGTTCCTCGAAAGCCTGTGGTCCGCAGGGGACGACACCACCACCAGAGGCTCCCACTGCAGGAGCACCTTTAAACCCAGTGGCTGCACAGCAAAATAAATAGGAATTAATTGCACTGAGGCACTGCACACACGTGTGATGCAGTTGGCCAGCATTCGAGATAATATGTTTTGGGTAACATGAGCAGCGCAGCGCTATCAAGGGAAAGGGTTTCTTTGCTAACTGTTACAGCGGCTAATCCATAATGCATTACTCAGAAATGTTCCTGCAGAGTGCTTTAAAACTCCTCAACGGTAGTGCAGTATGTTGGCTCATCTTTGATTCATATTTAATCTTCAGATTTAAAGATGTTAGGTCCCATGAAGACTGGCAGCCTAAAGTTTCATGTTTAAATTAAACCTGTTAGGGGCATGTTAACTTCAGGTTCACCTATTTATGACACCACTGAAAAGCCATTTTCACATACACACTGCATCTCTGAACTTTTCTAAGCATCACCCAGTGGGCTGTATTTGAGAATGCAAATGTCAGATGCAGTTGGATTGGGTATTAAACAGTCTTTAATCTGCCAGCTCCCTAGTACAAAGTTTCTGTCTTTGATTGAGCCCATGTGAGAATAGGGCAGTTGACTGTCTGGTGAATCCAGAGTAAGTCAGTGGATTTTATGCGTCACGTAGGAAAGGGCAACTGTGGACAATATCCCAACTTGATTCTCTTGACACCGTCCAGAGTTCGTGCATGAAAGCGGCTTACGAAGGGATTATACTTCCTTGCTGATGCACACACAGACAGCTGCGGACACCTCAGGGAAACAGTTCTTATACTATTTCTAGTCTGCTTGGAAGATGTCTGTGTAGTCAGTACCTGTGTAGTGTGCTGCCTGACACTACACAAACTGGAGGGTAAGCAGATGTCTGCGCAGAGATAACTGAACTGACTTGGATCTAAGCAGGTGCACGTATACGAATATAGAAAGTGCAGCACTGGTGTAACCGTGACCCTAATCTAAAAGCTCCACAACTGCAAAGCAAATACTACTTGCTTAAACCTCACCAAACTGTTGATGAAAGTATAAAGTACTTGGCAAACATAAAAATGGTTGTCTCACTCTTAATGCCAGTTGTTTCCCCAACTTCTATCAGTGCTACTACAAGGCCTGGGCTGCTTTCACTGTCTGTCTACATCTTGTTTCCTTTGCCATGTCAGAGTTCCCTGAAAACCAACCCCAATTAGCCTCCCAGGCATTCTGCCATCCATTTTCTGTTAGTGTCTCCGCTGTCTCATTGTTGTGCTGTGTGTTGTATGGTGTTGTGCTGACCTGCTGTTTCCTTCTGAAACAGGTGTGCTGATGAGGTGCAGTTCATTTTGTTAAATGGGGAGACACAAGTAGGATGTAAAACAGCTATTTTCAAAATAAAAGCATTCAATAAAAAAGTTCAAATAAAAACATGCAAAATGTAAAACAACCAACATTCACCAATAAAAGCATTTCAGTTTTCAGTCGCCTCACCAGAGAAAACACAGGGTAAAATATTAAAATTACTTCCACCCCCTTGGCACAAGCAGTGGCTGCAGTGGACACTTCATTATTTTCAACACATGGATTTACTTCAGCTATCTTTATGTTGTAACTGACTCTTCTCCACAGCTGGTTGAAGAATCAACAGCAGCATAAGCAAGAGTAGCCTCCATGTGGCAACAGATGCTCTCTACAGGTAGACTACAGTCTGCCAACGCACTGCCAATGACCATGTTCAGCCCGTTAGGCCTCAGTTACTCAGCTCTACAGAGTGTTTGCTGAAAGTTGCTGGCTGTCACCAGGTGAACTTGGTTACAGAGAGGGTACAGCGACAAAAACCACTTTGTAATTGCACTGGTCACTAGAAGGTTGCCAGAGTTGCCTGCAGTTTGCATGGGAAATCGCTGACTTCTTCACAAATATTTGCCAACTACCAGCTGAGTGGTAGTGAAACTTGGGACTGTTGTCCTTCAAAGTAAAAGATGCAACTTTTTCTTTGAAGGCTAACAGTCTATTTATAATTTATGTTGCTGCTTGGTGACCAGTTGGAGAGTGCTTGCAGACAAGTTGCTGTCTTTCATGCAAACTAGTGGCAACTGTGGCAATCTGCTAGTGACCAAAGAAAAGCAAGGCAGTTTTCAGTGCAGCACTGTATACCTGTTTGCAGCCACGCTAGCAATCATTCTAGCAACTGCCAGAAACCTCCAGCAACCATTTGCCAACCGGTCATGGAATACACACTTTTGGGTGGTGGGTGGGGGTGGGAGGTCACCAACTGGTCTTTAGGCCTGTGTGATTAGGTCCATGCTTTCTATTGGCATCATTTCTGTGGTGCTGGCACACTGTGGTTATTTCAAACACTTAAAATAAAGTCGGTGATATAGAGATAAAGTCTGTTGGCAGGATGTCTGAGTCAATGCATGTCAACAAAACATCTGCATTTAATGTGAAAGACTTATTCATGTTTCAAATCAATATTTTTCTTTTCATGACACAAGTATTAGGAAACTAAACTGGAAACTAGTCAATACTACCAAGTATCTGCCGAGTCAATATAAGAGTGATTTGTCACAGTGTGGGTGGCAGCTTAGGGCGTAACATTTCACGATACTTTCCTTTTCACATTCATGGATGATTCCCATTGGTTTTCTATTCATATTCTATTTGTTGGAGGTCACAGTTTTCTCTTTCTACACACAGACACTTTTAATCCACCTGCTGTAGAATGGGTGAAGCAGGACTGCTGAGAAAATTGCTCTCTTGCATTAGGAGTCAACTTTAGTAAATATTGAATCTGTCAGGGTGGTGTGGCAGGCAGAGTTAGGACCCAAAATGCAGGACTTGACAGACAGATATAAACTTTTAGTGGCTTTATCACTGAGGCTCTCAGTCAATATACAAAAGCCCTTCAAGCAGCTGAACTAGGCAAGCAAGCACCTGAACTGAACCAAGTAGGAACATAACA
>JAMQGT020003167.1:0-19235 GCA_024447675.2 Pterophyllum scalare | reverse complement strand
GCTGCAGACAATCTGCAGTACAGTCATGGAAGCAGGGAGTGATGTCTGCTCCTACAAGACAGGCTTTACTGTTGCAAACACTCACTAGTACAGACACTAACACTCATACCGGATGAACCTATGTTCTCCACCACCCCCACCTCTTATTTACATTTTATTTATTTATTTTGAATTTATTTGCATGACATTTAACGGTAAAGTTCAATAACTGTATGATGTTTAAGTTGATTAGCAGTTGTTTTCAAATCAAGACTACGGTACTATTTTTGCTATAATGAAGCAGCCTTAGGAAGAGCATGTACTATTCTGTTCTTACCGGGAACTGTTCTGCTGTTCTATGAAGATCGTCTCTTTGCCAAAACATGTTTCCAGTGCTTCGACTGAGACTTGTGAATTGGTAGCTTTACTTGAACCTGGACAGTTTGCACTGGACTTCATATTTTTTATTTTATTTTATTTTTTAAGATATTTCCACATATAACTTTTGTGATGGTTTTGGTCATCTTTGACTTTGCATATTTCTTCTGCTTGTACAGTGTCATCCAATCTCACAGCCCCACAAGTTTTACCAGGTAGTTGGTAGCAAGTTAGTCTTCTATTTAGGTGGTTTAAAGGTGGTTGATAAAAAGCTTGCTGATGCATTAAATTCTACCAGGCAGTGATAGAAATAAGGGAAAATACATGTTTTTAGGCCAAAAAAAATGGTTGATATAAACTGTATATGATTTTTGCCATGCTGTTTTGCTATCATTAAATCAGCTTTTCTGGGGGATATATGTTTAATATTTAAATGGGTTATTAATGTAATTGAGTCATCATAGCTGAAACTGTGATTGAACTTTACATCCATATTCAGATTGGTGCACAGTTCCCAACCTGACTTTGAGAGACTCTTTTCCCTAAGGTCTGCACAGGAAGTTTAAACAGCAGCTTTCCAAAACTGTCCTGCCATAGGCAGATTAATCGTGTAGCTAAAGCAGCAGCTACAGGGAAAAGTGAAATTAATTTTATCAGCTAATGTAGTTTGTAATTAGTAAACTTTGACTTTTAGCTGTAATAATTTTTGGGAAATCCTTGTTTGGCCTCAGGTTTCTGGTACTTGTGACAAGAAGTGATTAATCATTGATAGCAGTCTCCAACGAATAGATCATTTTAATGCATGTCTCCAGTATGAAAGAGGTTTAGGCTGGTTTTCTTCAAGGAAGTAGGGGAAAAGTGTGGTGAGAAGTAGTTCATTACCAGCCTGTGGATTGCGCCTGAGGAACTGGCACATAGGTCACAAGCCTTTAAAAGAGCGGATGGTGGTCTCTCTTTTAAGGATGCTCAACCAAGCAGGATTATGTCACTAGACATAAAATGTCTGAATGTCATTTTAATAATGAAAAACGAGCTCTTTACATAACTTTTGATTTAGTTTCAGTAGTATTATTTAAATGTTAACATGCCCAAGTGTCAGGTAAAGCCAGATTTCTTTCTCTGAATTACCATTTGTGGGACTTCAGGCTCTCTCTGACAAGTTGTATTTTTGTCACCCCCAGGAGACAGTGGCAAAGTGACGACGGTGGTAGCCACACCTGGACAGGGCCCTCATCGCCCACAGGAAGTGTCCTACACAGACATAAAGGTTATAGGAAATGGCTCGTTTGGAGTGGTCTACCAGGCTCGTCTCATTGATACCCAAGAGATGGTGGCAATTAAGAAAGTTCTCCAAGACAAGAGATTTAAGGTATGCTCAGACAGGCTTTACCCAGACAGATAATTACAGTGAAGTAAATGCTAGTGTTTTTCTTACTCTGCATTTCTCTCACTTTTCCTTTGTCTCTGTTCTACTTTGCAGAATAGGGAGCTGCAAATTATGAGAAAATTGGACCACTGCAACATTGTGAGGCTACGTTATTTCTTTTACTCCAGTGGAGAGAAGGTTTGTTTGCATTGACCTGACATTTTATGTTGTATAATGTAGAAACTTCTTAGATGTAGCACTGTACTTCCACACCCTGGCATTTAATCTTGCATGCATCAGTGATGATTCACAGACATGTTTTGGACAAGCTGATCTCAATCCTTATTGTATGATGAATACTCGAGTGCTTGGAGTTGAAGGGGTCCAAGTTTTCTTGCTTAGTCTCTCAAGACTTGAGCAAGTAACACTGTAGCAGATGACTTTGACATTGACAAGTGAATTAATCTTCTGATCTGATCATATACGGTGTGGAAATGAGTGAGTCTCTGAATTCCTCAGATCTGGATGGTTAAGCTGTTCTGTTCCTTCAATTTTTAGCCAAATCTAACTCACCAAATCTAGAGTCACTATATGACTCACTCTGCCTTCATCATGTTAAATTAGAAAATTAAAATGTTTTAATTAATAAATTAGTTAATCGTTTGTCTTAGTGAGTTTGAATGCCTTTTTTAAATTCAGTGTTTTATAGTTTAATTTACTGTAGAAATATTAGCAAGCTAATAAACTGTCCTCATACTCACAATCATACACAGGTTTTGTCACTTAAGTCAGCTTCCCCCTGAGCGCTCTGAATGCTGCAGGTATCACTGCTACAGAGACATTATTTAAAGTTTGTTGCAAACTAAGCTAGCAGCTTTATGCAGGCAGGCAGTCCTTTATTTTCACTTGCTTTTAATTTGTTTGCTTTGTCACTGTGAAACAAACCAGTGGTGGATGGTAGTAGTCTTTCATGTACATTTTCATGTTTAAGCTTGTTGAACAGGTGGTTTGTGGGACTTTTTTTTTGGCTTTCTATCTGCTAAGGTTTTGATTATGACTTTGGTGAATAGCGCTGGTGTTATCAACTCTAGAAAAATGTTTCCCTTCATTCTTCACCTGGGTTCACGGTCTCGGTGGTGGCTGCAGCTTCAGGTTAAAGTATGACAGTGTTGTCATCACTACTGCTGTATGAGAAATGCAGAGGCTCCTTGGGCTGAATTTCGTAAAACTCTTTATTCATGCCAAAATACGTTTTACAATCCACCTGCATCTATTTTTAGTCACAAATGCAAGTTATATTTCAATGCTTCTGACTTAACAACCAGCATTGTCTTTGTGATGTATTTTCATGGTTACTAAGAAGAGTCTATATTTCTGTAGCCCTATATGCTGCTTTTAATTTGGAAATACACTGCTCACAGTAAGGAAAAACTGCTCTTTGGTGAAAGTATGCTTTCATCCGTTTGTTTCACAAGTAAACTTACCTGTGGTTGGTCAATCACTTTGTCCAACATACTTTTTAGTAGCCCCGGGCCATTGGTTATTTTGACCTTGGCTTAAGTGTATCTCCACTGTCTGTTGGTTGTATCAGTGATCTCCTTCTTTTTCTTTAACACCCCATACACAGTCTGCTATCTTTTATTACATTCATTTGATCTGATTTCATTTTTGGGACTTGATTTGAAGTGGTGTAGATTAATTTTCCATCTATAATTATGAAATATTTGCTGTTGTTCTCCTTTACCAGAAAGATGAAGTGTATTTGAATCTGGTGCTGGATTACGTCCCCGAGACGGTGTACAGGGTGGCTCGGCACTTCAACAAGGCCAAGACCACCATCCCCATCATCTATGTTAAGGTGGGTAGAGTTGTGTACACACACACACACACACACGCACGGCTGGTCATGTGAGCATTTCCCTCTCACTGCTATGATCGTGCCACTGTAGGCATAGAAAAGTGAGTGATTTATTTGTGGCTGCCGATTCTTGCATGTTTCATATATATATATATATATATATATATATATATATATTTTTTTTATTTTTTTTTTAAAGTTATAACCTTAGAAATAAGCATATTGTGTGATCTGTTTGAACACATGTCAAATGGCAGAGGTTTTTCACACATGTATTTATCTTCAAAAAGCTGAGATTGTTCATTTTGGCAGTGATGTGGGATTGCTGCACAAGAAATTTATTTTGTCTATCCCTATAACACTGGTCTTTAGGAGGTGCTGACAATGGGACTGGAAAACAGCATCTCATTCATGTCCTATTTTAAGGAAAACTCAAACTGATTGTTAAACAGTTGAAATAATTCTTTGTTTTGGTCATCATTAACAGTTTTTTTTTGTGAAAATGACAACCAAAAAACGTGATCATTCATTGCTAATGTAATGTGATATTAAAACTTTAAGTTCCATTTCCACTGTGTTGATTAGCTGCTTCACACTTTTTCCAGAGCAATATTAATTAGTGAAATCAAATGAAGTCAGTTTTACCCGAGAAGCTGGGCATAAACCTTTATTTTCGATTGTAGTCCTGTAAATATTTCAAATCTCTTGACATGACACCTTATTAGTGTGCAACTCTTACAGATTTTGTAGTTTTATCCTTCATACTAAATCACTGCTTTCTATAAACGGTTATTGCTGTGCATTCAGTAGAATGAAATATTTCATTCTTAGGTTTTCAAATCAAATTTCATCCACTATTTTTTGGAAGCTTTAAAATAAATCTGTTGGAAACTGGAAGTAAAATTTTGTTCAGTAATTGCTTTCGAATGTAATAAGCACAGACAGCTCACTGTTTCAGGATTATGAAAGCAGAAAGAGAAGGATGGTCCCATGGGAATTGATTTGTTTGCAGTCTCCTTGGTTGTCTGTTTAGGGTGCTCATCTTAGAGAGAGTTGTGTGCTTATGTGTGCGAAGCAGCAGAGGACGTTATAGCTGTCTCATGGCCCATTTCCCTACCTCAGCTTTGCTGCTTCCCGTGTGTCTTTGAGATGCATACTGATCCCTGCCGTTCTTTTTTTTTTCTTCTCCCCCTTCTGTCATCCCTCTCTTTTTTAGTTTTCCATTACAGTGTGCAGGGTCTTTCTCCATCCATGTGCTTCTGGGTGTCATGTTCCCCATTGCCTCTCCTCCTCTTACCTCTCTCTGCCCCCGTTTTTAACTGTCATCTCTTATCCCTCAGTCATCTTGTCTGCAGTCATTTTATAATCTGGCCAGCCTGCTGTTACTGCATCATGTGAGCAATAATGATGATAATGGCGATGATGACGAATTAAGATGCTTACTGTCTGTGTTTCACAGGCACATTTAATGAGTGCAGACTTAACTGTGTGGTGAATTTCTCATTTGATAATGACCTAGGGTGTGTAGGCAGATGTCAGATAGGAGTTGGATGAAGATCTTCAGGGAGAATTTTTCACCCTTGTGTTATTTTGGTGTAGAAGCACACCACCACGGGCTGCATGAGGCAAATGCACAGCTGCTTCTTTCAATAAACCCCTGTACATTGCACCCAAAAACAGAATTAGGGCACATGTTGATGTGAATAGCACATGGTGAAACCTGTATAGAAGCAAATGTGACCCTGCCTCTTGTGAGAAGTTCTGTTGGCCATTTGATAATCCAGATTACAAGAGTTGTATCAGCGTTTAATTTGGAGCACATTTAAGACTGCCCGATCTCATGACACAACATGAAATGGTCTTGAAAAATTGATTTATTTGTTTGTGCTCATGGACACGAATTGTCCAGTTTTTTTCCCCAACAGTCAGCACAATTATGAGACTAATGGGAAGTATATTTCCTGTCTGCAATGCGTTTCTTGTCCAGGCCCATCAGCTGGACGTGTCACCATGGCAACTAAGAAAACAAGCTTTGACCAAAGTGGCAACTATTGTTTTAACCCAAACAATGACCTCTTTCTAAATCTGATTAATTTTTAAATGCCTAAACCTAACAAGCTAGTTTCTTAATGATAATTAGGAACATATTTAAAATAACAGAATTGAAGTGTAATAATCTGCTCCTTGTCGGATTTGGACTGTGGTCTCTGGTAGGAACAATGAAAGCTTTCACACCATCACTAAAAATGCCCCTGCAGCCTCCAAATGTGGAGTTTTTTGCCCTTTAAAGTGGAAAATAATTTTGTGTACATGGAAACGAATTGGTAGATATGACAGAGTCACATGAAAATCACATATCACTACATTAGAAGCCCTGACTATTTGACAAAGTGAGACTGTGGTGGTTTAGCTGCACCTTAGGTTTTGACTCATCGTGACCCTTTTAAGTGCAACGGTGTGCACTTACAGCTCCTTTAAAATTTTGTTTTATAGGAAATTATTTTGGTTCGCCTAAACTATTAAATTTCATGCAGGGGCATCCCAGCTTGAAGACTGGAGCCACTGTCATAGTGATTCAAGCTTCAGTTTATTATTTTAAAGACTTTATACAGTGAAAATAATTAAACTCTTAAAATGCTTTAAAATGGGACAAATTCAGTTTCCTTCAGATAGACAAGAATACAGTCTTCTCATTTGTGGAATGAAATAGCACAACTCTAAATCAGTAGTGGAATTGTGGTGTCAGTTCACTGTGCATGAAGGAACCTGCTATTTTTCTTTTTTCTTGTTTTCTTCTTTTTTTTGTCAGACCTGCAGCAACAAATTGCTTAACTTAAAAGAATGAATTATTATTTTTGTACATTCACCCATCTTCTTCCCCTATTCAGGTATATTCATTCATCGTTTCTGCTTATCCTGTTCAGGGTCACACAGGGGCTGGAGCCTATTCCAGCTGTCATGGGGGAAAGGCGGGGTACACCCTGTACAGGTCACCAGCTTGTTGCAGGGCCAACACAGAGAGACAGACAACCATTCACACTCACATTCACACCTATGGCAATTTAAAATCACCAGTTAACCTAACCCCACTAACTGCATATTTTTGGACTGTGGGAGGAAGGAATACCGGAGAAAACCTTCGCAAATACGGAGAGAACATGCAAACTCCACACAGAAAGGTGGATTTGAACCCAGACCTTCTAGCTATGAGGCAGCAGTACTAACCACCACACCACAGTGCTGCCCCCAGTTATATTCATTTATGTCCCATTTAATTTATGTTGTGCCCATACTTTTGGTGTCAAACTGTAAGGCTACGTTCACACTGCAGCCTGAAGTGACCCAATTCCAATTTCTTTTTTTCTTTTTTTCTTTTTTTTTTTGCCCTCATGCGACCTGTATTCGATCTTTTCATGACAGTCTGAACAACACAGATCTGATTTTTTTCAAATGCGACCCAGGCCACTTGGATATGTGGTCCTAAATCCGATACGTATCCGATCTTTTCAAATACGACCTGTATCTGTACGGCCAGGTCGCATTTATCCGACCTGCACGTCATTGATACTCGACAAACGTCGCTCATCTGCGTTCCGTCACGCAGACATGGGAAGGAACACAAACTTACTTCCGCAAACATTGAGCACGCTTGCTACGTGTGACGTTACCGCGTCCTCTATTGCGCATGCGGGACACTTTTAGGTTTGTCTGCAGTTCACACACAGATCACATCCAAGTCGCACATATTTGGAAATGTGAACGACTACGCAAAAAAAAAAACAGATTTCACAAAAAATCGGAATTGGGCCACTTCAGGCTACAGTGTGAACATAGCCTAACTGATCCTAAAAAGAAACTGAATTGCATTCATTGTGTTATTAAAAGTCCTTAAAACATCACAAATGCAAACCGTGCAGAAATCCCGATGGTGCCTCCGGTACATCTCCAATGAGAGATAAATGACCCGGTCTTTGTTCTTAAAATGCTCTTCTTTTTGTGTGAGATTTGTGTGTGATTTTTGTCTAAGTTGTTAAACACTGTCGGGCATCGTGCCAACCATCTCTGTCCCCTCCTCAGGTGTACATGTACCAGCTGTTCCGCAGTCTGGCCTATATCCATTCCCAGGGTGTGTGTCACAGAGACATAAAGCCTCAGAACCTCCTGGTGGACCCAGAGACAGCCATTCTCAAACTCTGTGACTTTGGCAGGTCAGTAACATATGCCGCCTGTGGGAACATCTGTCTGTCTGCATTTTTTATTTTTGTTTTGTAGTGACCATTTCTGTCTCATTGTGCATATTTAGTTTGCTGTTTGTTTGTGTAGCTCTCTCTTTCCTCAGGCTCCACTTTCCCTGTGTGGATCACTCATGCCTTTTTTATGTCTGGGTCACTTACATGCTGCTTTTTGGTGAAAACTGACACACTGACAAATCCAAGGTTCATGCTGACTACAGCTCTCATCCTGAACTGTCTATTTTCTAAATCCTCCAGTGCAAAGCAACTAGTTCGAGGGGAGCCAAATGTTTCCTATATTTGCTCACGGTACTATCGTGCCCCAGAGCTCATATTTGGTGCCACCGACTACACGTCCAATATTGACATCTGGTCAGCCGGCTGTGTGTTGGCTGAACTGCTGCTAGGTCAGCCCATCTTCCCCGGAGACAGTGGTGTGGACCAGCTAGTAGAGATCATCAAGGTACAGTAAGGGTGCTGTAAATACTGGAGGAGAACCAACTTAAAGTTAAAGTGGGTTATTTTGGTACAAATGGGCAGTGACTGTGTATAAAGGAACTGCATATTGAAGATATGTGGGGGGAAACATTCTCGGCCTAAGTCAGGGGTGCACAACATGTTTTCTGTACTGGGTCCTTGTTTCAAAAGCCCAACTCTCTTAGAAAATTTAGAATTTCCTCTATTGTACAATTAAAGTAATGCACTACCACCTTTCATTTTGTTTTATTTAATAAATTTATATATGAAAATACATGCCTGAATGAAGAAAATATAAATATTCACAGATGCAAATTGTGAGCAAATACACAGCCATATTCATGAATATGAAACAACTCAAATAATTACTCTTTTCTGTTATGACCTTTAACTCTAAATAAGTGAAGAAAAGATCAGGCTCTTATTTACTGTTACATATATTACTAATTCTGAACACATATTGTGTGTATATATACAGTGTTTCAAAGCACTTTAAATGTTCAGTGAGAGATGAAGTATTAGTTCGTTTCCCACACTTTACCCGGGTGTATTTTACAATTTATTTATTTTTGTTTTATCTGTGACAACTGGATCAATTTATTACCAAACGATTCCCTTCTTGTGTTTCCATACCATGATTGTATTTCTGTTGTGAGGTGTTCTCTGAGAGTCTCATCTCACTGTTGGACAGACTCCAACGCCACCAGATTGAGATGGGCACAATATTGTGTTAGGGCCAGAGCCAGTCCATAGACTATTTCAATATAGCCCACAGCATCATAAAAGGAAAGCCTTAACAATTAATAAGTGGCAACATAATGGAAAGGAGTCTCAAGGCAGTCTCCAAAAAGGCTTTACTGCTGTTTAACTCTATTCCAATGCAGTGCTTCATCACTGACCCCTGCAATGGTGCCTATCAGACAGTTGACAAGATTTAGGCTAATACTGATATAGCATGTGACTGGGTAATTTTTTTTTTTTTGGTCTAAGTGAAATTTCCCTTGTAACCTGTAACCAGGTTCAGTTATCCAAGGTATGGCTTATTTTATCCAAGTCAGGTTGGCTCTCTGGGGAAAAAATGTTGCCAACCCCTGATCTAGAAGGATAATGCAATCAGTGTAGTCAAAAAAACAAAGTGTATTGTGCACAGAACATATCAAACTGCGATTTAACAATAAATATTCACCTTTCACTCCTGTCTGGCAGGTTTTGGGGACACCAACAAGGGAGCAGATCCGGGAGATGAACCCTAACTATACAGAGTTCAAATTCCCACAGATCAAAGCACACCCTTGGACAAAGGTATGCTCCCACTACTGGGCAATATTAATGCTCTGTGGCAGTTCACCATATAGTCAGTGTGAGATTTTCAGGGATTTTCCTCTTTGAATGCACTTTCAGTTGCTCTTTAGAGGGAAGGGAATGTCACACAAAACTGATTTTCAATATGTCACTTCCAAATTCAAAATTCATCTATTCTGAAAAAAATTTCTGTCCCTTGTCAGGTGTTTAAGCCTCGCACCCCACCAGAGGCCATTGCCCTCTGCTCTCGACTGCTGGAATACACGCCGGTGACCCGGCTGTCTCCCCTGGAGGCCTGTGCGCACGCCTTCTTCGATGAGCTGCGCCAGCCGAACACCCGCCTCCCCAGCGGACGAGAACTTCCGCCCCTATTCAACTTCAGTCCTGTTGGTCAGCTTATCTCTTTCTATGCCCTTTTCTTCTGCTGTCTGTTTCTTGCATTTTCACATAGATTATGAGTTGGTAATGACATTTTGTCAGTCGTATCATATTTGTTGTTAATTATGCTTTCTTTGTCCTGTTCTCTCAGAACTGTCTATCCAGCCCCAGTTGAACTCCACACTCATTCCTCCTCACGCTCGTGCACAGACATCGCCTGCCTCACATGGTACGTTTGTGTAGCGTTCATTACAGTACTGAAATGGCTGTTCCCTTTTTTAAAAAAAAGAAAAGAAAAAGCCTTGTTGTGTGTACAGAATTATGAAAAACATTTTATATTCATCATCTAGTGATGCTCAATAAAAATGTGGGAAATAAAGCATCTTTTACCTGAATATAGGCGTATGGTTACGCTCGCATTAAACAGTCAGTATCAGTAGACCACATCTTACACTTGAATGCTACTTGAAAGATATCTTTAAAGACAATCATCTGGACTATCAGAATTCATTCTTTCATGTCAGTGATTGTGAAAACTTGTGCTTCTTCTTTACCCCTGCAGAGGGCAGTGTGTCAGACAGTACCGCCCAGCCCAGCTCAGCGCCTGGATCCATCAACAACAGCACCTGAGCAGTCATCCCTTTGTCATATTTTCTGTTTTGTCCTCCCCATGTTCATTTTCTTTCCTCTGCTCCTCTCCCTCTCAACCTTCCTCCTGGCTCCAAACCCTTAAAATAGAAGAAGGAAAAATAAATTAGACACACCCACATAAACAGTCAGCACTGCTATTTTCCCTGAATATTTAACCATTTCAATAAAAAGCAGCCCCTGCAGCAGCTTGCTTCAGGAAGCTGTAGGTTGAGGACATTTAGGTAGTTGCACTTGGGCTTATTATAAGCTACAGGTCCAAGTCCAGGGTGGCTGCTGTCTGACCTCTTAGAGTAAAAACTTTCTCATCAGTCGGGTAGGATGTTTAGGAGATGAGGAGGGGGCTTGTATATATTATGTGGATTTTCTGTAATATAATCAACAGTTGACTTTTATCCCTTTTTAAGTTCATTTTATTTGCATTTTATGTGTGGCCACAGTGCCATTGATTGAGATCCTGATTGGCTATGAAGTTGTAAAACAGGTTATTGCGTAAGGCCCGACTGGTAGACAATCATCCTTTGTGGGGTCAAAAATGTCACATTTGTACTGTACAGCCAACTCTGTGTGGCCTTTCTGTCACTTTCGACTAAAGTTGTGAACAGATGTGAGGACTTATTCAAAAAAAATATTCTCCCAGTGAATACCACATTGGCTCAAGATTGGCCATGTCATTTTAGATAAGAGGTGGTTTTAGATTTTATTACAGAGAAGAGCACCGCATCCCGTGTTTACCGTTTGTTTTTGAGTATTAGCTCCAGCACTGCCTTTTATGTGAATGAGAGGGAGTTCTGTGCGAGCAGAGCGCACATCTTCAGTTTCTTCTTTATAAGCTTTATGTCTTCATTGGTTAAGCTGGAAACCAAGAGTTTCATGTTTAATTCTCAAGTGAGTATTGCACATCTCTAAAGGGAGTAGAGGGAAGCAAAGGGGCAAGTTATGTGTACTGTCCAGCTGTTAGCGTCACCCAGAGGGAGCTGTTGGTGCGGGGCTCCGGCTGCATGTGATATAGTAGCCTTGATGTCTCAGTTGCCTAACCGTGGGGTGAATAGTCACCTCATTAATTATGTTGCTATTCATATCAGCCTGATTATGTTGAAGAAACTACTGGATCCTTTTGCCGCTCACATCGTCATTTGAGTCGCTTTTGCAGGAGGATGACTGTGAATTGGTTTTATTTGTGTTGTGAGAGTGCAGAAACCGTCTTTGCCCCTCCCAAAGCAGCCCGCCTGCGACGCTCATATCATGTTCTCCACGCCCTGTAGCGGTTGTCAAATGATTCACGCAGCTAACAGTCCTCTGTGGGCATGGGCTACTTTCCTCTCTTCCATCACGCATGCTCAGCCCATGCTGGCCACGCTGTCGTACTTCCACTAATATCCGTAATAATCTGACCAGAAATTATGCTCAAACCCCTGAAACCCAACAGCTTTTGGAGCCTCCCCTTCCATTCCTCCTTGTCTTCATCCCTCTGCCATCAGGTTCCCTCTTTCCTCCTTTTTTCACTGCTAAACTGTAAATATCAAGTACCTTTTATTTTATTTTGTTATTTTTGTTATTATTGTTATTATATTGTTGTTCTTGTAATTTTTTTTTCTTTTCCTCCGGTAGAGTGGCGCAGCAGCGTCCAGGCGATTATCCTTAGTCGCAGTCTGTATATACGATTTCATTTCAATCCCTGGTTCAGGAGGGGAAAACAGAACAAAACGTTTCATTTTTATTCTCTCTCCCTCAATTTCTCTCTTCAGAATGGCCCCTTTCCCCCCATAAATGTTGTCATAACTGTTTTATTTATTGTGTTTTTTTTTGTTGTTGTTTTTTTTTGGTTTGTTTGTTTTTTAGAGGATTGGGGGATCCTTGCTTTTCCATCAGGGTGGTAAAATTTAGTTTTGTTTTTGTCTCATTTGTTTTGTTTTTATTTCCAGATTATAGTCTAGCCATGTCACATGCAGAAAAATTTCACATCCAAGATACTGTACTCAGATCCAGACGTTGGAGTGTGCTTTCCAATCAGTGATCTTGTATGAATGCAGGTGCACATGCTCGCCAACAGGTAGAACTCCAGTTTTCCATAAAACTTCAATGTGAAGGGAATGTTACAAGCCTCTGGATCTGTGGGGTCGTGGTGTTGGGAGGGAGCACGGGCAACCGTGTGTGTGCGTGCATGTCTGGAGGAAAGGGGGAAAATGAATCTGTCCACTGACATTTATCATCTCCTTTGTCTGACTGTTACCCGTTTTTTCATTTCTGTGTGTCGTATGACTGCAACAGGTTCGACCTGTTAGTATGCTTTGTATGCTGCACATATGGTGAGTTTCTTGAGCACAGCAGCAGGGAATGTATGTGTGTTTGTATGCGTGCTGGCAGACCATGGACATTATTCTCTGTACTTTTTCCTAAATGAAAAGCTGGCTAAATGTGCTGTTTAATGTCTGTTTTTCCCATTCTGATCTGTCACACTTTGTTGTGACCCTGCTCTTTTATCACCCTTTATCTGAGGGTGGAATATCATAGTTGGAAACAGAACAGTTGGATAAAGGAGATGATGATGATAGATAGAGGGATGGGGGGAGAGAGAGAGTTTTTGTTTGTTGGTATAAATAATTAAACTCATTAATAAAGTGATGAAACTGTACTTGTGTCACATTCATGACTGAGTACTAATGAGTAACTGAGCTGCATGTGCAGGATAGAGGGCGTAGTGACATTACTTTTTTTTTTTTTCAACTGTGCAAGAAAAGCTGCAGAATTTACGCATTAGTTAAAAGTGTAAAAGTGTAGCACTAACGGTATTCACAGATACACCGGCTTTAAAGGGAGACTTATTTTCAGCTTTTAATTGTTTCAGAGGAGTTCAAAATTCAATTCAGTTTTATTTATATCACAAATCACAACAGTCGCCTCGAGGTGCTTTATATTGTAAGGTTAAAAACCATACAATAATTACAGAGAAAACTGTCTAAATGCCCCCTTATGAACAAGCACTTGGTGACAGTGGGAAAGAAAAACTCCCTTTTAACAGGAGGAAACCTCCAGCAGAACCAGGCTCAGTGAGGGGCAGCCATCTGCTGCGACCAGTTGGGGGTTGGAGGAGAGAGATGGGACAAAAGACATGATGTGATAAATAAGTCTTATTTATCTTATAAGACTTCTTTTGAAATGTAGGTTCTGAAGAAGTTCTCATAAACCTGCAAGAGAGAGTACACACAAAGGGCTGAATCACAGAGGCTATATCGGTGATTCCTCTCAGGGGGATATATAGAACATGTGAAAACCAGTGTTTATCCATTTCACAGGCGTAAGCTACATAAGAGAGTGTTAAAATTGATTATATTATAGAATAATTTTCACACAATCAATGCTAGAAGATGAACTTGGTATCAAAGTGAGAAGGTAAGAAAGTTTTCATATGAAATAACTTGGTTTGACCACCTATTTCTCCCACTTGGTGATTTGATCCTTGAAACTTCACCTAAAATGCACTTTTGAAGTTTACTCCACTGAATTAAAGTTGGCTATAGAAGAAGCGTGCTGAACAAAAACAAAATTTGGTCTTTAGATTGTGACACGTGGAGTTTCTAACAGCAATGTTTTTTATAAAGGCTCAAAAGTGTTGGGTGCAAAAAGTTCAGCCCACCCTGGTGTACCTCAAAGGGCCTGTAACTCAAAAAATAATCACAGTATGAAGTTAAAATTTTGCATGACTTCATTATTATGTTAAAGTTACTGTACCAAAAAAATCAGCTAATTCTGGGGAACTTGGAAACTTTCAAATTGGTTTGATAGGGTAGAAAAGCTGGAGAAAACAAAAGAGAAGCATGTGAAAATATTCAGTGCTGATTCACTGAACAGCTTATTTAATCCAGCTTCATCGATGAAGAGACAAAAAATACACTTTAAACCGGTGTAGTTCCCTTTTGATCAAGGCCTTTTGCTGACCAACTGAATGACTTCTTTATCCATGGTACAAAACTGAAACATAACTTCTCCCCTTTCATCTACCTCTTATCCCACCTCCCCTGCATGGACAGGTACATAACAGCAAATACAGTACTGAATAATATGAGAAAGGAAGGAATGAACAAATTAAATACCTACATTGGTTAATAACAATGTGATTTACTGTAAAATTTCAGTGTATATTCATAAATACAATAGGCACAGCAAGTGAGATGTTTATTGCTTTTGCTTTCAGCCAGAATGGCTCATCATTACTTTTGCAGACGATTGTTTCAGTTCTGACCCGGTGATGGTGCTGAATGAGAAGCCAGGATCACAAAGGCTTTTACAGTTCTTCCTGAGGAGGATGTAAATGTGGGAAAAATGTTTTTCACAGAGATCCACACAATCTAGAGTCACAAATGTGAAATCCTAGAGTGCAGCTGGAGGATCAAAGGATTGCCAAAGCCATTAGGATACATTGTTTAGGCACCATTGTTATCTGTGGCAAAGCATGCAGTAAAAGCTGAGGTAGGACGTCTTCAGGACTGATTGTGTGAATACAATGAATATCTGAAAAAAAATTCCTCTCGTCATGTCTTAGATATTTCAGTCTGCATCAATTGAGCACTATTACGTCATAGCTCTGCTAGGCTGAAGGGAAGTAACATACAGCCAGATGATGTCGGTCCTGGAAAGAAAATCTATTGAATCATAAAAGGACTTAGAAACAAATGGGATGACCACAAGGGGATTGAGTGTTGCTAAAGAAAGGAAGAAAACCAAAGGTTGACTAACACCATTCATGAGAATACAAAACTACAAATAAAATAAAGGCAGAGCAGCAGCACCCTCACCACTAATGTGAATGAACAAAAGAACAAGTGGAGCGCATTTGGATATGAACCTAAACCCTGCTGAGCCCCAGGCAGTAATATGTACCTTGAAATCACAATTAACTAGTATCTGTGTACAATCTTGCAGACTATCCACAGAATACATCCTCCAAGTGTCTGCTTGTATCTTTCACAAAGTAAATCTGTTTTAAAGAGGCACAGAAAGTGGACTGCTCACACTGAGTGATGTCTATGCTGGTCTTAAATAGGACAGCAGCCAGGCGCAGATACTGATGGGTGGGCTAGACTGAGCTCCTCTCCAGTCAGCAGCAAGTGCAGCCAGAGAGCAGAATGATTGGGACTGGAATCACAGGACTAAACACATGAGGGACTCTACATTTGACCAAAAACACTAAAAGCACGTGGAGGACAACACTGGCTATGACCATAACAAATACATTTTCTCATTCCCCTGCAGCAATGCCACTAGCAAGGTTAAAATGTTGGGTTTTTATCCCTTTGGTCTGTTAGTGTATTAATCTACCCATATGGTACGAATTATGTGAAAAGCCACAGTAAACCAGAAGGAGTTTGCTGTGATTATTTATATATATATATATATATATATATATATATATATATATATATATATATATATATATATATATATATAGTGTAATTTTGGTTGAGGTATTGTTTTGGTTTTCAAAAGACCCCTTAGTTTCAGTTTGGGGTTTTTTTCAGCTTTTGATATGGGAAATATTTATCAGGATCAAGACTGAAAAAGATTGCAATAAATACAACATACAGTCCTTTTGTGAAGGTAACTGAGTGACAGTCATGGAAACATCAGTGCCAAGAAACATAATGCTTGTCACAGTGACTATGAAAGTCTGAAGAGATTTACTGTATGTTTTTAATTGTTTATGTTAGATTTGGAAGTACACAGTATATTCACTGTCAAAGTTTACAGACTATGTGGAATGTAATGTGATTAGGACACAAAGTGCAAGATACAGGAGACTGACGGATGGAAAAACAAAAAAAACAAAAACAAAGATAAGGGTCACAGATTCAGATCGGATAAGGCCCAGATCCAGTTATGGATCCTGTCGATTCCCAGCCCATCCCGTCCGGATCCGTTCATAATGGCTTAATTGTTCTTGACACAATCTGCGTTCTTTATTTTAAATGGCTCATCTTCCTGAAACTGCACTGAAATATTTAAAATCTATAAAAGCTGAGACATTTCTCATAACATGTTTGCCTTTATTGATAAAATTTTGCATCCATTAAATACTTGGAAAGCTGCCATGCATTTTTTCAGTTAAATGTGAAACTATTACTGAGCTCTGTTAACAGTAACTCAGTAAAACATCTCTGCTATGACTGTAAGAAAGCCGTCATCTAACAGTGAAGCTGAGATTAGATAAGATTATAAATGGTTAAATTGGGGAACATTAACATTAACACGTTTCTGCAAATCTCATTAAGCATTTTTATCCAGTAATGGCAGAAATAATTAAATTCTCTACCTAAAAAAGTGAGGTTGCTACATTCCATCTATAGATTACATTTTTACTGAATAATTATTCAAACAATGAAATGATCATAAACTGTAGCAACAACAGTTTTTATTTAATAAAAAAACACCTACCTGAGGGCAGATCTGCCTCCGGGGTCTGCTGCTGTCTGGGTGACTAATATCACAGGTCCATCAGTAAACTCTGTCTGATCTGTTTCTCCAGATTTAGATCATCAGTTTCTGTCTCCTGCATTTTGTACCTGTCAAGTTGCAGGTGAGTAATTTGATTAAAAAAAATAAATCCATGTAAAATTAGGATTCAGCTTTGTCTAATGAAAGTTTGTTGAACATGTTCCCTGGAATAGGGCCAAGGGGATTAAACACAGGAGGGTAACAAGACACATGTGAGGATAATCAATGAGACAGGAGACAGGAGACAGGAGTAAACTAAACGCAAGACACAAGAGACAAATCACTACAAATTAAAACAGGAAGTGAGTAACAATAACCATCCATCCATCCTCTTCTGCTTTTCAGGGTCACAATGGCCTGGAGCCTATCCCAGCTGTAATAAGGCGAGAAACAGGGTACACAATCGGCAGGTCACCAGCCTGTTGCAGGGCTAACACAGAGAGACAGACAACCATTCATGCTCACAGTCACATCTGTGGGCAATTTAGAATCCCCCAATTAACCTTATCCCACTAACTGTGTGTCGTTTGACTGTGGGAGGAAACTGGAGAGAACCCACACAAACACGGGGAGAACATACAAACTTCTCATGTGGTGGTGGACCGAACCCAGGACCTTCTTTCTGTGAGGCAACAGTGCTAACTACCACACCACCATGCTGCCCCTAACAATAACTAAAAACAGGGAAACACTGAAGGAAACAATCAAAGATAAATACAAACATGGAACAGAGAAAAGAATAACTGAAAATCAGAACTGCGAATAAACACCACTAAGAACCAAATGGAGAACTAATAGTGAGCAAGAATTTCAACTTAAAAGCCCAAGATCATCCAGGGATCATCACAGTGTTAGCAAGTTTTAAATTTCTCCTAAAGCTAGTTTATTTTTAGTTAACTTTAATTAGATGATGTGGAGCCATTAAAAACCTTTTTTATTTCTTGAGGCAGTGCTACTTCTTGCACTGAATATGAGGCAGCACACGTTTAATGCATTTTGATGTGTAATTCTTGTAAACTCGCTTGTCAAGTGCGACTCACAGGATTTTCTTTTGCTTTATGTGAAACCTTTTTAATGAAAGGATTAATGAAATCAAGCTGTTGTTATGCTCTGCAGCGGCGTCAGTGTGTATCAGCGAACTGTGGAAAGGATCATTTGAATAATGATGAAATCAGAACTGTTGTTATGGGAACCATGCTATTGCAAATGTCACTGGAAATGCTTTTGACCTTGACTGATGAAATTTGCTCCTCTGACTGTATCACATGCATGAATGAGGGCTGTCTGGAATGGCTCTCTTTTCCCTAGTTGGCCCTCGTTTTGGGTACAGCCAGACCTCTTGTTTCAAGATGGCCTAGCATCACACTGAATTCGGGTCTCATTTGGCTCTGTGACCTTAAGGACCTCAGACTTGGCTGAATTTCTTCACGGAGGCTTAACAAGGGCCCACACTGCTGTCTCAGAGCGACTCAGACTTTTCACTCAGACAAGAATCTGCTGTAAAAGAAGGACAGGATTTAATGAAGTCTCAGGGTGTCCTTTGTTCCTTTGTCTTGCTCCGTGTTCACTAGAAAATATTTATAAGCACTAGGACAACCTTTGCAGCTCAGTACTAAGATTTCTTGGTTTCCCTTAAGGCTGCCCCTCAACTTCAGCTAACATTAATTAATAATTTGTCCTTGTATGGCCCGGCTTAGACCTTCTTCAACATTTAGAATGAATTTACCTTATGAGGAAAGAGTTCAGTTTACAGATATTAGTGCACTCAGTGAGTTGTAATTGTGTTGGCATCTTTTGCACATAACAATTCCAGCAGATCTTTATGCTAAACGTAGCTGGTTTAGGAGGGACGTGCGGCCTGAAGCTGCCTCTGAAAGCTACAAACTCTTCATCCACATGGTGATCAGTGCCAGGGAAATAGAATTTGGGTAACAAACATTGTAACAAACATTGTACAAATATCCGTGAAGACTCCAGGTTTGTCTGCTCCGATTGCTCGGATGTCAAACCTTGTGTACATCAGAATATCTCTGTATCTTGTTATAGGTCATGGTTCACTTCAAAACATTATAGTACAGTGATTAGAAGCAGAAATTTACTTTAAATCAAAGCCTATATTAAGTCA
>JAMQGT020003166.1:0-28525 GCA_024447675.2 Pterophyllum scalare | reverse complement strand
GAAGGAGGCTCGGCTGCCTCTCACATTCGTATTTAAGGCCAGACGGCACAGAAACATCACACTGACATGTAAACAGTTTCACTTTGGGCAACTTTCACCAACTCCCCAGACTCCCTTTAAAAACTATCATTTTAATCTTGCTTTGCTGAGAGAGAAACATTTTAATATTTACTGCTGAATTCTGCATTACAGAAAAAAAGTGGGATTTAAAGTCAGTGTCAGTGATCACCTGATCAGTGCTGTTTGATTGCATTAACAGAGGTTATATCTGTTCTGATGTGCCTTTATCATCAAATCAATATGCAGGATAATAAGGGAGGAGAGGTGCCGGTGACACCTCAGTGAAAAGTGATTAAGAGCAGCAAAAGTAAGAAAAGAAATACAGAGTGGTCTTCAGTTTTACTGCAGTACTGCTGTAGTATCTGAAGGGGTCTTCAGAGGATTTCTCCCCCCCTCTCAGGACGACACGTCCAACAGGGCGTCATCGCTGTTGTGCTCCAACGCTGAAGAGGTCAGCAGACCTCTGCCGATCATCACGGTCCACCTGCAGGTCAAAGGTCAAATCAGAATGTCATCAGTATCAACTGCTCTTCTGAAATGTTATGAGACTAAAGTTCCATATTTACAAGGGAAAAAAATATTTTCTTTTCTAGTAAATGTTTGACTATAATCTGACATTTTCTGTTTTGTGCACGTTCTCTGGGGGCGTGAAAGTGCATGCAAGACTGGCCCGTGCTCCTCTGTGATCTCTGGGGATTTGATGAGTAAACTTGTGTTTTAAGCTTGAGTAAATTCAACCCCATTGTTTTCATTTTTGGGCACAGCGGCTTTATCCACAGTGGAGAGACAGGAAATGGGGGAAGACACGCAAGCAAACTGGCGACAAGCCGGGACTCGAACCTGCGCTCACATATTCACCACCCGCACCGCACCGCGGCATATGTATGTGGTCGCTGGCTTCACCACTAAGACACCCGGGTGGCCAATTCAACCGCATTCAAGTAAAAAAAATGTAAAAATAATTTTAAAGTCATGCTGATTGGTCAAACTTCTGTATGCAAGAAAACCCACAGGAAAAAAAAGGTATTTTAGTGGGTGTTAAATTTCACTTCTCCCTGACAGTGGACTAATGTCTGTAACTTAAGACTGTTTGAATATGTGAGCTTGAATGTTAGACAAAATAAAAAGAGATGGGATACTTTTGATCTGAGGCAGAATGAGTCTTACCATGACACACGGTTTGTGGAGTCTGAAGGCTTTGGCAGAGAAAACACAGACAACAACGGTGACACTCGTCTGCAGCAGAAGCAGAACCAGGAGGAGGCCGATAATCCCGTAAAGAACCACCTGAAACAGGAAAAATGAGAAAGGAAATAAACAGAAAGAGCAACATGCTTGTCTTCAGTTAAGACCCCTGCACCAGATCTGAGTTGTACAGAGAGTCTGGTCTTGAGAGAAACTTACATCCACCATCCTCAAGTTGCTGCTGTTTCTCTCCTCTACTGTACCTATCTGACTTCTAAAAAGTTGACAGAGAGCATAGGACACACAGATTAATAGTATGCTGTTAACTGTCTGCTGGGCAGGTGAGAATAGTCATAAAGACTTTTTCGTACTCATGTCACACAGCATTTATTTGTGTCAGAAAACTATTAAACTTTGCCACACTCTTGACAGGTGTTGATGTTTAAACTCAGAGACTCTGAACCGCTCACTAAGAAATGTGAATTTCTCTAAAAAAAATTTCAGAGTTTCTGAGTGTATACCCCGTTTGGAAATGAGATGTGAAGATTTGACTTGAACCACAGTGTTCTCAGTGATTATAAGAGACCTAAGATTAATTGGTGTTTCCATGCAGTGCATATTGTGTTGAAAATGTTCTCAGTCGAGAGAATTAATATCTGAACAATTAATATTTGAAACGCATCATGGGATTTTTTTAAGCAAAAACTTTTTTTTCCATTGAAACTTCACTGTTTTTAATAACACTGAAAGAAAAAAAACCCAAAAACAACAACAAATGCAAAAGAAAACAAAAACCAAAACTACCCCCACCCCCGTTGATGTATTACCCTTTTCCCAAAGCTGCATTTCGTTAGGCAACCAAGTCTTTCAACAACCAGAAACAGACATTATGCATAAAATCTGACAGATATTTTGACAGTCTGAAACTTCTGTCAGTTACTCACCCTTCTTTTATAACATACATTAATAGATGAATAATTAATCTAATTAATCTGCTGCAATATAGAGAAACACCACGCTAAATTTAATGTTTTTATCGAGACTCTGTATCTCTGAATTAATCTTAACCTGAGATGTTATGTTTTTGTACAGCATTGCTGCCTCTTCTGTCACTGTGGCTAGTTGGCACAATAATAAACAGCAGAATCCTCTACTGTGAGACTGTTCATCTGCAGATACAGCTGCTGTCTGCTGTTGTCTATGGAAATGGTAAACCGGCCTTGGACTGACTCAGAGTAGTGAGTGCCACTGCTAGGATCGAAATAAGCGATCCATTCCAGTCCTTTTCCAGCAGCCTGTCTGACCCAAGCAGCATAAATATCACTACTGAACCCTGAGTATGTGCAGGTCAGTCTGTGGGATTCTCCAGGCCTTTTAACCATTGATTCAGACTCAGTCAGAGTTTGACCCTCAGTACCTACAGAAATGTTAACAGCACATTAGTACAATCATGTTTTCTACATTTATGTTTGTTACTCTGACAGATTTTTATATTCTTACCAGCCAAGGTGTAAAACACAATGAAAGAAACAACTAAATAAACATATGTGATCATTGTAACAGCCAGTTTTCTTCATCCAGTCTCCAGTGTGTCTGTCTGACTGAGTATCTGACCTTTGCTCTGCACCATATATGAAGACATCAGTTTTGCATGGACTCCTCCTCCTTAACAAAAAACATTGTTCAACACACATTCAACATTATAGAACAAGCACAGCATCATCTCCTCATCAACCAGGTGAACCTAGAGGTGAATTTAGCTGTTCAAGAACCTTTATGAGTTTAACAAAAAAACAAACATAAAAACTGACTGACAGGAGTTTCATGGCCAACAAAAGAAACAGACATAAAATATGAAGTGTTTAAACGGCACTTTAAAGCATTTGGCTCTCATTTTTAATATGAGGGGCATCCAAAAAGCAGCAGTGCCATCTGGTGGCACAATTAAAAATGACAGTATCTTTCTAACCTGGCTACTTTGGTTTGTGCAATTACTCTGAAATTGGGAGATTGTGGACAAAAATATCTGCAATATTAAATTCACAGGGCAAACAGAGAGCAGCCAGCAGGAGCTGAAGCTAAATATCTCAAAAATAAGAATGATCAGTAATTAGAACAAAAAATAATAATAATGATATATATTTTGTTGACTTTAAGAAATAAGGTTATGCAAAATGTGTGATTAATTATTATGGTTGCTGAGGATTTGTGCAGGTCTGTGTGTAGTTGGAAACACTGTGGTGGCAGCATACACAATAATAAACAACTTTTTCCTGTAAATCCACTCCAGTTAGTGTCACAGATGAAGGAGAAGTGCACGTGTGGGGAAGGAACTGTTTCTTTAGAGCATTGTATTGCTCTAAGCTGCCTTGACCCCACTGATTCAATTGCCTGATCCAACTTGTGGCCAATGGCTTCAGGAAGGTGAAGGTAACAGTGGTCCCTGTGGTTATCAGAACACTCGGGACAGTGACCCACAAACTGGGAGAATGGCTCCAGCAGAGGGTTTTATTGTAGGGTGTTGCGACAATATAAATACATTTGAAATTAAAATTTAATTGAATATAAAGTTGTAAACTGTTCAGATCCACTTCACTGTGTTAAGGCTTTCTGGAACTAAATTGGCAGAGAAAACTAATGACTGAAATATCTGAATCAGTAATGCACCATGATGTTCAATACTCCTGAGATTTTTGTCAAAGTCTTGTGTCACTGCAGCATAGTGTCCAGCGCCGTGCTCTAGTTCTCAGTTCTTAGCTTAGGTTGGTACTTAACTGAGTGAAGAAACCTTGAAATACCTGCATGGCAGTCATAATAAGACATGTTCAAAGTCTCCAAATAAAGAAAGCTGCATCAGTGTTCCTGTATTCTCTCCTTTAAGACAGGATGCACCGGATCATCCTCTATAAAAACAAGAATATTTAACCTTTCTGCTCAGGTTTATGCTTCATTTTCTTTAAAATTCAAACCTTTATAATAAAGTGGTATTTTAACCAGTGTTTACAGACAGAGACTGTGACAGGGCACAGCCTCCTAGGGTTTATTTTTTTTTGTTCAGGTCTACTGTTATTGTGAGCCTGTTGCACAATAATACACAGCTGTATCTTCAGACTGTACATTCTGTCCTCGTAAAGTCACTATTTTGCTGGAAGAGTCTAAGCTGATACTGAACTTGTTCTTTAGTGAGTCTTTGTAGAACGTATCATATCCAACATGAACACTTCCAATCCACTCCATTTCTTTGCCTGCAGGCTGTCTAATCCAGTTTGTTCGATAGTCAGTGAAAGAATAAGAGACCTGACAGCTGATGGTCAGACGCTGACCTGACTGCACAGTCACAGAGGGTAGTTGTATCAACTCTGCACACTTCACACCTGTTAAAAATAGAAAAGATAATGACTCAAACACATTCAGAAAGACTCATACCCAGCTGCTAATAACAACAGAGCTACTGGGAACATCATTCCTTTTGAAAATAACATGCTGACAGCTAACCAATGTCAGTGATGGTTTGTTTTGTTTTCCTGTAAATAGTTAGTGTGCTGTGATCGTGCCCTCGGTGTCTTTGCCTCAGTGTGACTCACAGGATCCAGCAGCCAGCAGCAGCAGCAAAGCTACAGAAAGCATTTTGGTGCTGAAGGTGATCTGATGGGAGCTCCTCTCTTCTGCAGCAGCTCACATGACAGCAGTCTGTATATCAGACTGTGATGAGGGCTGTTTTGCATGAAAGATGACACTGACAGATTATGAAAAAGATTGCACTGTTTATGACGTCATTCACATCTGCCCATATTTAAGCATTAAATTATTGAATTTTCACCTTCTTTTATACAGAACAGAAAGTTGCAAAAATCTGCCTAAAAGACAGAAAGCATTTATTAAGACAGTATTTAGATTATGATGAATTCAAATTGACCTCATTAACGTGAAAAGGAGAAAGGAAATCTTCAGCTTGACTTGGCAAGTTTGTACACCACCCCTCCCTCCTGTGTTACCATACCTCCCAAGCACAATGATAAACTGCAGAATCCACAGCTGTCAAACTGTTTGATTAAAGATACGCCTGCTTCCTTTTGATCTCTCTGGAGATGGCAAAACAGCATCTGACTGACTGAGTTATTGAGGTGTATGTGTATGACACTATTGCCACTGTTGATAAAGGAAATCTATCTCAGTCTTTTTCAAGCACAAATATCACTACAGAACCCTGAGTATGTACAGGCCTTTTAACAACTGGTTCAGACTCAGCCAGAGCTCCCCCTGTTAGAATGTGCATTCATGTGGCCATTATGATTTGAGCACATCCATCCATGTGCTCTTTATAACAATATCAGTAATTTCACATTTTGTATCTGGTTTACAAAATGAATAAATCAACTGCTGGTTTTGTGTGTGTGTTACACTAGTTTTCGTACACTGCACAGTTACTGTCTCCCAAATCATATCCTCTACTGCCACCCACAGGTCTTTGTGAAAAGAGTTTCTGTGAAATTTTTGTGGTTCAGTTTGTTCTGCAGGAACTGAATGTGATAAAAGATGCTTTTATAAGCAATACAATCAGTTATCTGTTTTCTATTATTTCCATATCATCACTGTTTTTTATAGTAGATACAAATTTTAGACAGACTTTATCTGAGCGATCAGGTCTTGAAATCATACGTAGTCTCAGGGATTCTCCTTGTCATGGTCCTGGGCTGGTGGCCCGGTGTCTTAGGTTTTGTATTCAGGTCTGTGTCCTTGTTTCCCTGGTGTTTCCTGTTTTATTTTGGTAGTCTTGTGGTCCCTGTACGTTGTGTTTGGTTTTGCTCCCCTCTGTTACCTGATTGTGTCACCTGTGTTCCCTCCTGTTTCCTATTCCCCCATCAGTCCTCATGTCTATTTAAGCCCTTGGTGTTCCTTTGTTCTTGGTTCGGGTCCTCGTCTTTTCATCAGAGTGATGTCAGCGGTGTGTTTTGTTTCTGGAGTTTTTGAGTTTTCGTGTTTGGTTTGGTGTGGCTGGCCTTGCCCAGCCTTTAAATAAAGTTATTAAGCACCCGTCTATTCTCGTCCTGCGTCCTGCTCTGGGGTCCTCCCTGCCTTGCCTGCACCAGCTGTGACACTCCTCTCTGTAAAACAGTATATCTTAATAAAAGAAGTAAGTTCATTTAATTTAATCTGCTGAAAAAGTTGGAGCCACTCATTCCCATAAATTAAATAGAATAAAAAATTAATTTGGTATGTGATTATTTAAAAACTGAAATAGAACAACTGAGAGATGAAAGATGAAGTGGTGTTTACATTTTTTTTAACGATATAAAATAAACTCCAAGAAAATGAGTCAGTGGAGCCAACTGGAAATATATTACCACAACTTAAAATACTCAACAAATTTAAGTGTACTCCAAACAACTGAGTTAGAACTTCAACAATTCATTTTTAATTCTATTTATTTTATGGGAATGAGTGGCTCCAACAGTTTCAGCAGATTCAGTTAAATGAACTTCCTTTGTTTATTAAGATATATTGTTAGGTTTTACAGTGCAGTGCATTTCTTTTACTAGTGTGTGTATTTTGCACAATAATAGTGCAGAGTCCTCTGTTTTAAAGTTGGACGCAGCGCAGCAGCTGGACACGAAGCCAGATCCCCTCTGCAGGAAGTAGTGAAAAGGTAAACTTTTTCACTCTTGCACTGGAAGGAGTGAACTCTCTGATCACCAACAGCACGAAGCAGAAGAGGACGGCAAAGAGAAAGCTGGATGATTCTTTTAAAATTTGAATTAATTTTGAAACACCACATTTTCTCGTTTGCATTTTCAAAACATTTGATGGGAAAAAAAATGTTTCAGTTTCCTGATTCAGTGAAAGACAACTATGCTAAACAAGCTGTCTCTGACTTTTTTCTTTCACTGGTATAAGATCAATTATGATATTGCACACATTATTATACATATCCGCAGAAATGTGTGGAAACAGTGTTAGCGTTAGCAATTAAATGAGAGTGTGCACTTTAAATAAGGGTGTGGAGGTGGTGAAGTCTCTACATTTCTTTGTACTTGAAAGGAAATGTAGATTATTGCGTATTACTGGGTATTTGGCATAGTAATGATCTCTACAGTGGCATAGAGGTATTTGACTTGACACCTCTGGGCCACCGTAGATCTCATTTGACAGAGTACCCTGGGCCAAGGTGTAACATCAAAATAGCATGATCATGCACAAACAGAATGTGCAAACTCCAAATAATAACATAATAATAACATAATAACACATGAACACGAACCAACCATTCCCGTCCTTTTCCTGCAGCTTGTCAATTCCAGTGCATACTGCTGCAACCAAATGTGAAGCCAGATCCCTCCAGGAGAGACTGAGAGTCTCCCCAGGCCTTTTCACAACTGGACTGGAAGAAATGGACTCCATACTGTGACCTGTAATACCTGAAGAGATTTAAGGAGCGATGAGTCACAGAATCAAATCCACTCTTCAGCTTTGTCGATCAAGGGAAAACTGTATGGCTCAGCAAGCTTCTGCCATTGCTTCAAATCTCACATGGTAACTGGGACAGTTTTGCCAGTCATCCAAAATAATTTTTATTGTGCAAATTTGGTCTTACACTGAGCAAAACTTGACTGTTGTCCTGATAGTGCGGACAATTTTGTTCTGCCTGATCTGCTTGCATCAATAACAAAAAAAAAATGTATATGTGTAAACTTGTGTTTTTAAGTGCTTGTTTGTCTGTAATTATGATTTGTGCAGTTAATGCAAGACAGTGAGTTTAATAAGAAAGTTTTACTTTATTATGACAGAAGAAGAGACAAAAGTTTGTATTCAGTTTTTTGTACAGCAGATTTATTCTTCTTACAGTATTTTGGTGATGTAGCTTAGTCAAAGCCAGCACCTTCACCAAGTCCTTGAGGACAAAGCCAAGACTGTGATGCTTCATGGCAGCTGTGAAGGTACTTTAGATTTTTGTACAGCTGCTGAACCACCTTCAGTCACTGTGGCTCTCGAGCACAATAATAAACAGCAGCATCTTCAGTCTTCAGACTGTTCATCTGCAGATACAGCTGCTGTCTGCTGTTGTCTCTGGAGATGGTAAACTGGCCTTGAACTGCTAGTACCATCAGGGTAATTGATTAGAGCAATCCAGTCCAGTCTGGTGCTTTTCCAGGAGTCTGTCTGACCCAGCCCATCCAGTAATCTCTGAATGTGAATCCAGCGGCTGTGCAGGTCAGTCTGTGGGATTCTCCGGGCCTTTTGACCACTGGTTCAGATATCTGTCAGAGTCTGACCATCAACACCTGTCAAGAGAAATAAAATAATAATAATAATAATAATAATAATAATAATAATAATAATAATAATAATATATCAATAACAATAAAAAATAATAATACTAATAAATAAATAAATAGACTGACAAGAAGAAAATGTGTGCTATATTAAAATCTATCAACATTTTTACCTGCCCAGCAGACAACAGTTAAAATTATTAGTCCTTTCCAATAGTCCATCATGTTGAACTGTATCCACTGTTCTTTGGTAATCTTTTGACTGACAGCTAAGTAGAAATGAAAACATTCAGATTTTGCATGACTCCTCCTGACAGGGAGGGGAGAACTGCACCGGGAGAACTTCTATGTTAAGCTCACAGTGAACAATAATAATCAGTCTGTGTTCGCCTGTGATTAGTGTGACAACAATATTTAAGAGGAAAATCTCGTTTAAGTTTCTGAGAGAGACTGCAGAGTCTCCCCAGGCCTCTTTTGACCTGTATGAGATGAAAGGAGCAGCCTTTTGAGAAATGCTGCTCAGTAGTATTGTCAGTATTGGTTGCTGCTGCTCACATGGCAGAGAGCAACATGCAGGAGAGAGAAGTATACTGTCTACACTGACAATGTGCATCAGGATCACGGGGAGCGAGTGGACAAGGTTTAAAATAGTTTGACTAAATAATACAAATAATTTTGGATAATGTTTTTAGTCTAATTTTTCATAAAATATGACATACAAATAAATTTTATTTAGTTTATTTGCTGACTTGATTTCATTTTCTGCTAGGTTAAAACCAGTTAAATGAATGTTGTCCCTGACAGACTGCAATGTGTACGTCGGCATTGTTCATCAACCCAGTTAGTTAGTTGGTGGTTAGTAGTTGATAATATCTCAGTGAGGTTGCCTAAATGATACTTGGTTAATTCTGGTGCTAACACTGAGCTGATTTAATTATTCATAATTTATATAATACAGATCATTGCATCATTTTTTAAAATTACAAACCAGTAAAACAAAGAGATGCTCACATTCAGTTTGTGAATGTGGGTTTTAAATGCAGGAGTTTAGCTGAAATCATGCAAACAATAAAAAGCTTTTCACAATTTAATTTAATATTTTACTGTCACTTAATTATATGTGGAAGTAAATTTCTGTTAAGTAAACAAGGTATAAATGTTTATCAGTGATTTCACAGATTTTGTCTATAATCATCATAATCAATATTCAGTTTTTATAGTATGTACCTATATTCAGTGCCTTGGCATGTTAAGTTTTTGTACAGAGTTTCTTCCTCTTGTGTCACTGTGGCCTTCGAGCACAATAATAAACAGCAGAATCCTCTACTGTCAAGCTGCTCATCTGCAGATACACCTGCTTTCTGCTGTTGTCTCTGGAGATGGTGAACCGGCCTCTGACTGACTCAGAGTAGTAGATGCTAGCTACTGCCACTGCTGCAATAAGCAATCCATTCCAGTCCTTTTCCAGCAGCCTGTCTGATCCAAGCAGCATGAATATCACTACTGAACCCTGAGTATGTACAGGTCAGTCTGTGGGATTCTCCCGGCCTTTTAACCACTGGTTCAGACTCAGTCAGTGTTTGACCCTCAGTACCTGCAGAAATATTATCAGCTCATTACTGCAATCACATTTTCATCAAAAATATTTGTTTGTCCAACAGATTTATGTCCTTACCAGCCAAGGTAGAAAACACAATGAGAGAAACAACTAAACAATTAGACCTCATCATTGTAAAAGTCAGCTGATGTTGTTCAGTGTTCAGTGTTCTGACATTTACTCCACAGATGAACATATTAAGGCAATGAAGATATCAGTTTTGCATTTGCTCCTCCTCCTTCACAAACAAAAGTGAGAAGCAAAAACTGAAAAACGTATATCATTTTTCTATTATAGTATTATATGTTCCAGAAGGCTTCAGATAAGTCATGTGGAACATTATGACTGCTGCATGTTTAAATAAGTGATAAAATTACATGTTTTCTACAACTTAACTGGTCATAATATTATTTCACTATGTTGCAGGTCTAATACCCAGTTAATACTGTTGTTAGTTCTGCTCAGCAACCATTAAACTCCAGGTATATATAACAGTGACAGCACAAAATCAAACTGTTCAGGTGCAGATTGGTTTCTGGCAGAAATGACCTTTCTACTTCATCAATAAACTCATCGACACTCCTCCCATCTTTGTCAATGTCACCACTGAATGGTGAAATGTGCCTTTCTCTTGGTACATAGAAGTAAGATCTGGTAGACTCAGTATTTAGTGATGATATGACAGCCATGACTTCTTCTTGTTTTCTAGCTAACTCACTTAGTTGTTGTAACACCCCAGCTTGTTCAGTGTCATCATTTTGTTCATTATTACTCAATGCTAACTGTTGGTCATCAATCTCAACATTTTCATCTTGGTCAGACATGTTCTGATTATTACTCAGTTCACTTAAGAGTCAATAGAAATTTGTTCAGGAAAAGATAAATTGGTTGAATTCCAGAGTCCACTGGATGCTCCTGGGCTGCTCCAAGACCGCTGCTGGGCGATGCTCTCTCTCCCGCCTGGAATGCGCTCTGGTCCGACGATCACCTCGGCTGAAATCGCTCACAGCCACACCAGCACAGACTCTCCAGCACCGTGCTCCTCTGGTCTCGAAACAGATGCCGCCACACAGACTCGCCACCCAGGTCCAATCTGGTTTAGGCCACTTCTTCGCCAATGCCGTAAAAAAACACTAATGCTGCGCGCCATACACGTACTCTCACAGAGAAAAAAACGAGAGACCCCACTCCTGGTACCAATATTTGAAGCCGGGATTAATAGAGCACGCAGAACTTCAAATAGAAAGGGTTCTTTATTCCCAAAAAGAATGATTTTCTCTGGAGTGGAAAATACAAAAAAAAAATAGTTCAAGATATGGAGCAAAAATAGTCTCTTATACCGTGAATGGTCGTAAAGTAATAGTATAAAGCTCCTAAGAAGCAACTGCTTCTACAAAATGGTTCGTTAACAGCACTATTAGCAAAACACGGGGGTTTACCAAACATGTTTTACAGGTACCCATTTTTCACCTGGTTACATTCTTCCCTGCTTTACCGTCATCGTCCTCGGTGACGAAGTAACTGCTTTTAACTTCTTTTAAAGCTTCTCTGAAAAACACAGAACCTAAGCTAGCAATAATCTGTGAAACAATTGATGAGCTTAGTTCTGGTTCCAACACTGACCTGGGTTCGTGATGTGGGTTTGTGTGTTTCCCTGCATTCACCCTTTTACTCCTGCGGGGAGCAGGTATGGGAGCTCGTCTAACACAAGGAGGAGATACTCATACCTCACACGGTTGGTCAGTAGTGCATAGTTCAGCATCAACATGTTCAGTCTCTACCTGTTCAATCACAGGAAGATCACCTTCTGAAGTCAGCTGAGAGCTGCTCTCTTCTGAACTCTTTCACCAACAGAACAGAGTTCTACATCTGAACAAGGGGTCAAGTTAAAAGAAACCTCTTCAATGACTATATCCCCCTCATACTCATCACACGAGTCAGTGGTCAGTTCTGCAGTCTCCGTCTGGTTGGTTACAGTCTTTTCAATGTGTTTCTTCATCAAATCTGGAGGATTAACACATGACCTAATGTCAGCCCTATTTACTCTTTTAATAGGTCCTCCCTCCACGGGTTGTACTGTGCAAGTCGTACCTACTATGTCTATAAGTTGGTAAACAACTGGACTCCATGCATCCTGAATTTTGTTACGACCAGCTGGTCTGTGTCTCAGGTAAACATACTCTCCAACTTCAACTGAAGGACAGTATACTTTGTGATTATGCTGAGCAATGTGTTTGGCTGCTTTCTGCTCTGCATATTCTTTTGCTTGTGCATGTGCCTCTTTGAGTCTTTGCTGGTGCACAACAAGCCAATCCAGATTTTTATCCTTGTGACTGTCATTTGCAAGCAATGCATTGACAGGAAGATGTGGATCTACCCCATAGAGCAGGAAGTAAGGGGAAAACCCCGTAGTCGCGTGTGGAGTAACATTATACGCGTAAACCAGCTCAGGTAAATGTTCAGGCCAACGTTTCTTTTTGCCCGGTGGAAGCGTGCGCAACAGTTCATGCAGAGTGCGGTTAAAGCGCTCACACTGTGCATTTCCTGCCGGGTGATGGGGCGTTGTACGTGTTTTTTTCACACCATACATTTTACAAAGTTCAGCGATAACTTCTGATTCAAAGTTACGGCCCTGATCTGAATGGAGACGTTCAGGTACACCGTACTTCATAAACCACTCCTTTAAGAGGACTTTGGCTGTGGTCTCTGCTTTTTGGTCACGCGTAGGAAGTGCCTGAGTAAACTTGGTAAACACATCAGTTGTGACTAAAACATTCTCATGACCGTCTAAAGCTGGTTCAAGGAGAGTAAAATCTACTGCCACAACTTCTAAAGGTCGTGTTGCCAGAAATGATTGCATTGGAGGATGAAACTTTGGATTGGGCATTTTTGTGAGAACACAACGCTGACAATTTTTGACCCAGTGTTCAACGTCCTTGTGCATCCCTACCCAGAATGCTCTCTGTCTCAACAACAGTAATGTCCTCTCTATCCCCTGGTGTCCCATAGAGTCATGGACACTCTTCATAACAGCAGTTTGTAAACAACCTGGAACAAGCAACTGAAAGCACTCCCCAGCATGATCATCATTCACCACTCGATACACCAATCCATCACGCATCTTAATGTGTTTCCATTGTTTCAAAAACGACTTGACTGCGACCGGAAGATTCTTCCTTTCTCGTGAACTTGGTGGGCTGCCTCGATCCAAAAACTGTTTTAGAACACTAATCACTGGGTCTTGACATTGAAATGTTTGTAGCTCTTCCTTGGAATAGCCTGGAAGAGTGGGTGTAGCCTCTTTAGCATGTGACTCACACTTTCCATTTTCCACAGCCCTGATCTGGTTCAGCTGACAGTTCCGGCTCAAAAGCAGTGCCTTTACAAATCAAATTGCAAATTGCAATGCAATCATCAAACTCTTCATCATCAGTTGGTTCTGGCTCCCCTGCTAACGGGTGTCGTGACAGTGCGTCAGCTGATGGGTTGCACCGACCTGGTCGGTACTGCACGTCAAAGTCGAAAGCAGCTAACTGCGCTACCCATCTCTGTTCGATAGCTACAAGCTTTGCACCTTTTAGATGACACAAGGGATTATTGTCTGATATAACAGTGAATTTAGAGCCCAGCAAGTAACCCCGAAACTTTTCCACTATTGCCCATTTAAGTGCAAGCAGCTCAAGTTTCATACTGCTGTAATTTTTATCATTTCGCTCTGCATTTCTTAGTCGTCTACTTGCATATGCAATGACCCGTTTTTTGTCACCTTGCTGTTGACACAAGATAGTTCCTAAACCCTGACCACTAGCGTCAGTCTCCAAAATGAAAGGACAAGTGAAATCTGCATAACCTAGAACAGGTGCAATCACAAGCTTTTCTTTCAATGTGTCAAAGGCAATCTGACTTTCGGTATCCCACAATGCATTTAGTTTTTGACTAGCTTTGGCTGTACTAGCAGCTCCTCGACATTGATTAACAAGGTCATGCAGTGGGGTTGCGATCTTTGAAAAGCCCTCAACATACCTTCTGTAGTAGCTACACAGGCCTAGGAATGACTGGAGCTCCTTAATGGTGCCAGGCACCAGCCACTCCTTGACTGCTGCTACCTTGGAGGGATCAGTTGCAATACCCTCTGCAGAAATCTGGTGCCCAAGGAATTTTACTTCCTCCTGCAAAAAATGACGTTTTTTCCACTTCACCTTCAATCCTGTCTCTCTCAAACGTTTAAGAACTATGTCCAGCCATTCCAAATAGGACTCGAAGCTTGGTGAGTACACCAAAATGTCATCATGATAGACCAACATGATGTCAAATATCAAATCGCTCATAGTCGCTTGCATCAACCTTTGAAATGTCGAAGGCCCATTACAGACCCCCATGGGCATGCACACATACTTAAACAGCCCAAAAGGTGTGGTGAAAGCAGTCTTATGTCTGTCTCGTTCATCCATAGCCACTTGGTGATACCCACTGGCGAGGTCAACTGTGGAAAAGTATTTGGCACCTTTTAAAGCGTCAAAACTCTCATCGATACGAGGCAATGGGAATGCATCTTTCTTGGTTTTGAGATTTAGTTCTCGATAGTCTACACATAAGCGTATACTGCCATCACTTGTGGACTACCACAACTGGTGAGGCATAAGCGCTTTCACTTTCCTGTATAATCCCTTTCTTCAAAAGTTTAGAGATATGTTCTTGTACTTCCTGGTATTGGTTGGGAGGTATACGTCGGTATGGTTGTGTGACAGGTATGTCATCAACCAGCTTGATCTCATGTTTCATCTTATCTGTGTGACCCAGATTTTCATCATCATCTGCAAAAATATCAAGGTAACGGGAAAGCAATGCAAAGAGAGCAGCATGCTCTTCCTCAGTGCCTCCCATGTGAAGTTTTTCCAAAATAGTTTCCATCTTAGTGTCAGTTTGTTCTGTGTAGGAATCAACCGAAACCTGTTCAACATCAGCAGAGATGCACTAAAACGTAACTTGGCATGTCTGCTCACTCTCAACAGGATCAACCTCTGAGATCACACCTAGCCGTCTTCTGGGGCCCAACCACACGTCCTCAGTGGAGAAATTAACAACCTGGAGAGGAAGAACATGGCTGGAGCTCATGACAAGTGTTGGGATAACTGCTAAACCAGGTGGTAGTGGAGTGGTCACTGGTTCAATGATCAACTGAGAGGCTGTATCTGAGGTTTTAGTGCGACATTTTACAAATACAGTGGACACTGAGGATGCAGGGATACGTACATTCCTCCTGCCTGCAACCCGAGCTGTCACTTTTCTCTCAATGCAACAGGCCTGTATCTGTTGGAAAGCTGTCCTCCACCCAGAGTCTAAGGACCCACCCAAAGTGTTGTCAAATTCTGCTGTCACCAGCTGGCTGCATCTGTGAATGACATTCATACCAACTATACATTCTTCAGAAACAACAGGATTCGCTGACGGTTTCAGAACCAAGAAACCACAGTTTGGGATCTTTAAACTCATCGTCTCAACTTCCAGTTCAATATATCCCTGGTAGGGGATGTCAAGTCCATTCGCAGCAGTTATTTAAAGCCAGCTATTAGTAGCTAGCATGCGCTCATCATCATCAATATATTTTCTGAAAAACTCATCTGTCATAATACTGACTTGGCTGCCAGTGTCCAGTAAACATTAAGTTTTAGATCAACCACTGGACATTTTCCAATAGCACGCTCAAGGATCTGTTCAAGAAGACAAACAGAAAAACATGACGTGAGCAACATCATTTCAGCTTTCTACATAAAAAAATACAGTTCAGACATTAATTACCAAAGATCTGGATTCTTCACTCATGTGGCCATAAAGTCGCTTTCTTCAACCAGTCTTGGCTCCAAAAAATGTCCTCCTCTTCCGTTTTCTCAGGTAGAATGCCAGGGTACGTAACCAAGAGGTTTTTTCAACTTCCGTACTTTTAGACCTCTGTTACAATAGCACCACTTACTGACAAAAGCAAGAACTACAACCAGTATGTGAAATAAAAGCAAAACGGGGTTGGTCAAACATGTTTTACAGGTACCCATTTTTCACCTAGTTACATATGTGTCACATATAATATATGTATATCCATTTACAGTATTTTTTCATTTTATATTTGTTGAAAATATCACTTTAATATTTTTACCTATCATCGTTTAAAAAAAGCGATTCTTATAATCATCTTTTCTAGTTCTTTAAAATGAATGCATTGTATTGCCACCTGCTGGTGCATGAGAAAATCAATGGTTTAGTTTTTGTTAAGCTTTCAAAGTTTTCTTGTACCAATTAGACTGGAAACTCTGCTTTGCTCACTTGCTGCTCACCTGCAGAAACAACTGCTCTCACAGTTCCTGCCTTTTTGCTGGTCAGAATAAGTGAATAACATACAGTCTTTCCACAGATAGAGCTGCTGTCTGCACTTGACTCTGGAGACACTGGTAACAGAACAGAATCTGTTACACCTACAATTATCAAAAGTAGCAACCCTCTCCAGTCCCTTTTCCAGCAGCTTGTGTGGTGTGGTTTAGACTCAGTGATTTACACTGCAGCTCATGCAAAATTCTCAACATCACTCATAATGTGCGTTCTGATGCAGTTTTTGCAAACTGAAAAAACTGCAAGATCCCTGGCATCATGTGTATCCATTCATGTTCATTTTAAACAAATTCCAATCTTCTACTGTCACCTTTTATTCTTCAAGTTTTGTTGTTGTTGTTGTTGTTGTTCTTGTAGTTGTTGTCATTGTGCTGTAATCATACTGTTGGTGTCTCTGGCCCATTGAGACTCATAGGTTCCAGCAGCAGCTGCAGCATCAGAGCTACAGAGAACATGTTGGTGCTGAAGGTGATCTGATGGGAGCTTCTCGTCTTCTTCTGCTGCTGACAGCATGATATCAGTATTTAAATCGGTCTGTGAGGAAGTTTGCTTTGCATGCAGATGAACACTGGCAGATTATAAGAGAAAACAGATCACACTGTGCCAACTAGTATTAGCAGTAAAACAAAAGATTTTTTGGCACAATTAAAAGACAAATATGTAAAACACAAATATGAAGTTTCAGGTGTTTTTTTCATTCCTTAAAAACTCAGTTCAGACAAAAAAAATCATTTAGTGGATATCTGGAAAACCAAACCATAAAAACCCCAAACAAAAACAGCAGAGTACATTGTACTATTGATTAATGAGTTAAATGTAATTTCTGTAACTTTTGGAGGAAAAATGTTGAAAGAAAACTGAGACTGAGTTTGATGTGCTGATTTTTTGCAGTGATCCACAGTGAGTCTAATAAACAGCAGAATCCACTTGTCAGAATCTCAGTATTTGACCATCAGCACCTACAGACAAACAGCTCCTTAAGTGATACAGTATGATGCAGATATTTTATCATTGAAAGTATTGACTGATTCTTGCTTGTTCTTGAACATGAAAGTGAAGCTATCGATTACTTTATGAATACTTTATAAACTTTTATACTTGGTCTTTCGGTCCCTACCGGAAGCTTGTGACTATAGGAGAGGGTAGGGATGTAGATTGAGCGGTACATCGACAGCTTCACTTTCATACTCATTTTCACCACAGTGGAGCCTGTGCTGCATCGGCATCACTGCAGACGCAGCCCCAGTCTCTCAGTCTCCCGCTCCATTCTTCCGTCAGTCGTGAACAAGACCCCGAGATACTCGCTCATGCAAAACCCGTTGCATTTTGAATTTTTCAGGCTAACCTTAAATCCCCCCCACACACACACACACGCAAACACACACACTCACACAGTATTAACCTAGCAGATGGAGAAGATGCAAACTGCATAGCCTGAAGATTTTTTTTATCAGGGGTATCACTGGAAGAGGAGTAAGAAATTAATTATACCATTTATTTTTTATTGATTATTTTTTTTGTGGCTAAGTATCCGCAACTGTGTGCATGATACTGCTGTGCTGGTATGAGAGCATATTTCAGGAGCATCACGTTGGTTTCTTTGCACATAAAAAAAAAATCTAAACTTCTTTACAGAACTTTTTAAGAAGAAGTTTAGTTTTACAGACAAAAGTTATTGTTGCATCAACAGCTGAGCAAGTTATTAAATTAGAATAGTAAATCTGAAATTATAACTCTATTTATGATTTTTTTTATTACCACTGAAATTAAAACTAGTTTTTTATTGCTTCCACATCTCCAGTGCCGCACATGCCTGAAATTCGAATCATCTGTGGTCTGAGGGTGCCCCCCCTCTTGCGGCTTAATGTTTGCTTCGAGTGTTGAGGCTCTGAGAGGTTTTTGTTCAGCTCTACTGATGTTTTGTGTTACTGTGACTCTCTGGCACAGTAGTACACAGCAGTGTCTTCAGGCTGCACATTCTGTCCATTCAGAGTCAGTGTCTTGCTGGAAGTGTCTAAGCTGATGCTGAACTTGTTCTTCAGTGAATCTTTGTAGTGTGTGCTGTATCCAACATGTGCACTTCCAACCCACTCCAGTCCTTTCCCCGCAGGCTCTCTGATCCAGTGAGTCCTCCAGGTGCTCACAGAATAAGAGACCTGACAGGTGATGGGCAGACGCTGCCCTGGCTGTACAGTCACAGAGGCCAGCTGTGTCAGCTGCTCACATCTGTAAAGACAACATGTTGAACACTGAATCAATGTTTAAACAGAATACTGTGATCATACTGTGAGTGTTTTTCCTTAGTGAGACTCACAGGATCCAGAAAGCAGCAGCAGCAGCACAGCTACAGGGAACAGGTTGTATTCCATAATTTCTTCTTTTGCTTCACTGATAGTATGATGTCAACTCTTATAGGAGACTGAGAGGAAGTTCACTTTGCATATTAGGATACGGAGATGTTATAAAAAAAGGGTCAGTAACTGACAGAAGTTTCAGCCTGTGAAAATATCTGTCAGATTTTATGCACAATGTCTGTTTCTGGTTGTTGAAAGACTTGGTTGCCTTACGAAATGCAGCTTTAGAAAATGGGTAATACATCATTGGGGGTGGGTGTAGTTTTGGTTTTTGTTTTCTTTTGCATTTGTTGTTGTTTTTGTTTATTTTCTTTCAGTGTTTATTAAAAACAGTGAAGTTTCAATGAACTTTCATTGGAAAAAAAAGTTTTTGCTAAAAAAAAATCCCATGATGCATTTCGAATATTAATTGTCCAGATATTAATTCTCTCAACTGATAATTTTTAACACAATATGCACTGCATACAAACACCATGAGAATTAATCTTAGGTCTCTTATAATCACTGAGAACACCATGGTTCAAGTCAAATCTTCACATCTCATTTCCGAACGTGGTATACACTCAGAAACTCTGAAAAAAATATTCACGATTCTTAGTGAGTGGCTCAGAGTCTCTGAGTTTAAACATCAACACCTGTCAAGAGACAGGTGTTTCAGAGAGCAGGGTGAGTGTATTGTTCATATTTTACAAACACTCCTTTTTGGAGAAATGTAATAACAGCGTCTCTGCCTCAGTGAGACTCACAGGTTCCAGCAGCAGAGCTACAGAGTACATGTTGGTACTGAGGGTGATATGATGGGAGCTTCATCATGGTTAATCATGTCGTACCTTATAGCCTTATATTCTCCATCACACATTCAAACATGGTACACAACATAGTTTGCATCAGTTCCTCCTTCTCAGAAACAAACACACACCCTCATCCTTTTCTGCAAAACACATTGCATTTAAAGGCTAACCTTATAAACACCCAAACAATATGTATTGTTGAGTAATAAAAGGTACCAGGCCAGGCCTTTAAACCACTGGTTCAGACTCAGTCAGTGTTTGACCCTCAGCACCTACAGACTAACAGCTCATTAGACAATATGCTGCAAATCTTTTGTCTTTTCTTCAGTAAAAGTGAATGTATCATCCTTACAAGTCCAGTTGAGAATGAGAAAATCAATCCAAACATCAGGTGAGATCTTTGTAAAAGCCATTTATCTCTGTCCAGTCTACAGTGTGCACATCAATCACACCTCTGTCTTAAGTTCTTTAACATTTATGTGAAGATGAGCCACACTGCAGCTCCACAGCATCCATCATTTCTTTACATTATTATTTGAAAAATATTTGTTCTTGATTAAATCACATTCAGGTACATCAGCCCAGTCATTTTAAATACACAATTTATTTGTATTCATCTATTCTTCATTCTTTGAAAATCATGTTTGATATATCATTTAGATGCAGGACATTATGAATTCTAACTGTCAAAACACCTTTTATGTGTTATGTGTGTCTGCTTGTATTAATGTTATCTAAATTAATTTGCTTTCAGATAATTCAGCCCAATCATTAATAATGCTTTCAATGTATTAATTTATTGTTCTAAAGCTTTACACTTTGTGCTGTTGTTACATGTATTTGCAAATCTATCATATGCTCAATTACTGATTTATACTTCATAACACTTGATACAGACTAAATGATCTCTCTGAATAATCAGAAATGTTTCCAAACTATTTCCATGTATTGAGTATTAAATAAAGTACATGTGAGTTTTCATAAAAACTAGTAAAAAAGTCATCAGTAGTCTGAGAGCACCTCCTCTGGTGGTTTCAGCTACATCGTCATACATACATCACTGATAAGGGTTTTTGATCAGCTCTGCTCATGTTTTGTGATACTGTGAGTCTCTGGTACAGTAATACACAGCAGAGTCTTCAGGCTGCACATTCTGTCCATTTAGAGTCACTGTGTAGCTTGAAGTGTCTAAGCTGATACTGAACTTGTTCTTCAGTGAATCTTTATAGTCAGAGCTTGAGGTACTTTTCACTTCAATCCACTCCAGTCCTTTCCCTGCAGGCTGTCTGATCCAAGCTGTCCAGTAGCTGCTAAGAGAATAAGAGACCTGACAGGAGATGGTCAGACGCTGACCTGGCTGCACAGTCACAGAGGCTGGCTGTGTCAGCTGTTCACACTTCACACCTGTGGAGAAAACATGCTGAATGCAATTCTAATAAAAGTAACATTGTGTCGTGTTCGTGCTGTCAGTGCTTCTGTTCAGTGAGACTCACAGGATCCAGCAGCAGCAGCAGCAGCAGAGCTACAGAGAACATGTTGGTTTTGAATGTGGTCTGCTGGGAGCTTCTCTTCTTCTGTTGCAACCAAGTGCAATATATCAAGTCTTTATACTAGTCTGGGAGGAAGTTCACTTTGCATACAGATGGACGAATGAAAATGAAATATGGATTAATCTGCCAACAAAAGGTAAAGTTTGAATTTTTGCATTGTGAATTTATTTTGGCACATGAAAGAAAATAACAATTTGAAATTCTAACACAGAGATTTAGGAGCTGGACTGATTTGAGCCCTTCCTTATGAGTAAGCTTTTTTCTTTTTACCAAAGGGTTCAGATTGTGTCAGAGTCTGGATTTGAGCACCTCTATAAACAAGGGAAGTAATAAGACATAACATTAATAATTCACTTTAACTGATTTTCACACAGCTGTCTGGCTTTTAATTTAGCATTTAGCACACTGAGATATGCAGTTGTTGTTCACATCCTTAGCTTTGACAGTAACTCAAAACAGAGTATGTTCATTCATTGTTTACAACTGACACCACAGGTAATAGCAGCTACGCCAGCTTCCAGCTTTGTTGGCCAGTGTGCAGACCAAAGCAGATAGCACTAACACCCAGAAAGCTTCAAAGTCAAAGAAACATCCAAAGTTTGAGGGATTTTCTAACTGCACACTCCAAACATGCTAAATGTAACAAATCTCTCAAAGCTCAGTATCAGGATCGCTGTCTCTCATTGGCTGCTGTCAACTTTCACCTGTTGCTCAGGAACCAAAAATGTTGCCGTATCATTTTTGGATTGTGGATGTGGTGCATTTTTCCACCAATAGGAAAGGGGATGTATGGGATTATATTTATGTCAAAAGTCATGCACAAGTAAAGCATAATGGGAGCAAATAATTTAATTTTACAAGTGCAGGAATTACTGCGGCCCACCTGCAGTACCTTCACGGCCCACTCGGGTGTGGTGGGGGGATCATAGGTCTATGCTATAACATACAGTCAGTGGATTTTAAACCCACATTTTTCCAATGGAAGCAGTTGTTATTTAAAAGAAAACAGTTGCCAACAACAATGTTTAGGTCTATGTTTAAGTATACAGTTTGCTGTAAATTATTATCTCCATTTTCAATATAATATTATGAAAATTAGGTCACAATCTGTCTCAAGCATGGAAATTCAGTTTGATCAAATGTTATCAATAAAATAAGTTATGAAACTACATGTGCGTTTTATTATCTATTTAACCAGTTATCTGTTTATATAGATCATATATTTGAATAGTGCTTTATAGCACAAATAAAAGTACTTTGTCTTGAATCATTAGTAGTCTGAGTGCGCCTCCTCTGGTGACTTCATGTTACAAGTGTTCAGACTTTGAGGGGTTTTTGTTCAGGTCGGCTGATGGTTTGTGTTACTGTGAGTCTCTGGCACAATAATACACAGCAGTGTCCTCAGGCTGCACATTCTGTCCATTTAGAGTCACTGTGTTGCTGGAAGAGTCTAAGCTGATACTGAACTTGTTCTTCAGTGAATCTTTGTAGTATGTGTTATATCCAACACGTGCACTTTGAATAAACTCCAGTCCTTTCCCTGCAGGCTGTCTGATCCAAGCTGTGTGATGGCTGCTCACAGAATAAGAGACCTGACAGCTGATGGTCAGAAGCTGACCTGGCTGCACAGTCACAGAGGCTGGCTGTGTCAGCTGTTCACACTTCATACCTGTTAAAAAGAAGAAAAGAGTTTGTTACAATCTCACTACATTCACAAAACAAGAGTAACTGCTGACAATGGCACATCCAGACAGACTCACATCCAGCTGCCAACAGCATTAACAAAACTGCAGGAAACATGGTTTATGTTCACACTGATGTGCTGTGAATGGCCTGATGTCAGTGAGGAGGATTTTATAGCTCATGAGCTCTCTGAGTTTGCATAGGATTAAACATGTGAAGGATCAGCGCTCAAACCAGCTCTCTGTTCAGTGTCAATATAAATGCAAAGTTAAGGTGGAAATCACATCTGCTTTCACTTAATGTATTATCATCTTTATTAACACGATAAGTGTCCCTGGATTTAAATGAAAGACTGGATGAAACATTTTCCTACAGTTGATATCATAAACATTCAGATATACATTATTAGCCTACCATTGCTAAACCAATAACGTTTAAACATAAAGTGTTATAACATTAAAGGTAAATTAGTGGAGGAAATTATATGTATTTGCAGAGTTTTGAGATTTCTTAACATCTTCATATCTTTTAGACATTGATTTATATTATTGCTTTAAATTTGACCCAATCATATAAGAATAAACTGAATAAAACAAAACTTCAACTATTGTGCAGTCACTATAGTCAGTCGATTTGCTCTATGTAAATTCATTTATTAGACAGGTTTTGAGAAAGATGTTTTATTAACAATGGGAGGATATGGCTTTGCGTTTTTATTCGTAACTATTTTTCTTTAAATGTTTGTTTTTATTTATGTCTGAAATTTTACATATGAAATTCATGAACATTTTTCCACAATGATACAAATAAAGAAAGCACTGTTTAGAAAAGCAAACTTTAATTTTCTTTGTTCTCTCTCTCTCTCTTTTTGTATGACTCTCCTGTTACTGTTTGTCACTGTGTCGTGTCGAGCACAGTAATAAACTGCTGTGTCCTCAGGCTTCAAATTGTTCATCTGTAGATAACCTTTATTGTTGGAGTCATCTCTGGAGATGGTAAACCTTCCCTGGACTGACTGGGAGTAATAGATATGAGAGCTGCCTGTGTGTATAAAGGCGATCCACTCCAGTCCTTTTCTAGGAGCCTGTCCGACCCAGTCCTTAGGGAAGCTGCTGAATGTGAAGTCCTAGAAACAGACTGTCATTTAATGATCTGAAAATCATTCTCCAGTTTTATTTCTGAATGAGTTTTGCTTTGTTTGGTTTGGTTTGGTTTGGTTTGGTTTTGTATGTGTCTGCTTTGCATCTTCATTGGAACTGATCTGACACATTCTGAGTACCGGCCGCTCACAGAATCAAATCTGACAGGTGATTGCTACTATATCAAAAAAATGACAATTTCACACATTGATATGGAGTTTGTAGAGTTTTTACTATAACACAATTCACACAAGTAAAGCAGTTTTATTGTATCTTGCAACTGTGAACAACAGACAGCAAATTAAACTGTGTGATGTTTTTTTGTACAGACCTTCTCCCTCCTGTGTTTCTGTCTCTCTCTCGAGCACAGCAACACAGAGCAGAATACACCTGTGTTCTGCTGGTGTCTCTGGAGATGGTAAACCTGCCTTGAATTGACTGAGAGTGGTGCTGCCACTGTTGCCTTAATTGCAGCAGTCAGTTTGAGTCCTTTTCCAGCAGCCTGTCTGATCCAAGCAGCATCAATATCATAACTGAACCCTGAGTATGTGCAGGTCAGTCTGTGGGATTCTCCCGGCCTTTTAACCACTGGTTCAGACTCAGTCAGTGTTTGACCCTCAGTACCTACACAGATGTTAACCACTCAGTTATTACATTTATTTATTTCAGTTTATTTGTTCAAGACAAATGTGTGTCCTTATGAGTCAAGAAACAAAGCAGAATCAAAAATAATAACTAAATAAACAGGTCTGATCATTGTTAAAGTCAGCTGTCTTTGTACAAACTGCACTGTGTATCTTAGGCTGAGTCCCTGACTCTTAGTCTTATAAAGTTACTGAAGTCATCAGTTTTGCACTGACTCCTCCTCAGCAAAAACACCACTGTTTCACCAAGTCAGAAAGAGACAAACTAGAAAATGTGCACTTGCAGCAGAGCCCTTTTTAAATATTTTCTGTTTCTAAATTAAATAAGAGAGGATTTTAAATATTAATGCTGACAATTTATCAAGGCACTCATTCCCATGCACTATTTTCATAGCATATGTCATATGCTGCAGCCAGTTGTTTTCAGTATGAAAGCACAACGTGATTCGAGGTCAAATGTCACAGTAATTCTTGTGCTTCCTTCTGAAGGGATCCCAGATCTACAAACCAAGCTCTGCTGAGATATGAGTTCAGTTCCTGTTTGGCTACTTTTTAATTGGCTCTGACAGGCAAGCATTTTGGAAAATCAAAAATCCATCCAATAACTTCTGTGAGGCCTGATATTGGTGACCTGTGAAAACTTTTGAAGGATTTCCATAAAATCTAATATGGTGGAAAATCCAAACTTGCAGAAAATGACATCATTTAAACAATACCATAATTTTCTAAATCAGCCACATGAGTCAAAAGTTATGGCTGTAAATACAAGTCCATATTTGTGCTCAATGTGCTCAAGGTAGTGGCAAATAACTTAATGAAAATAATAATCAGACTGTCCTGAGGAAATATGCCACATTTCACAACTTTTGAGCAGACATTTCTAAGGGCTGATGATCATGATATAAGAAGAAGAAGAAGAAAATCTGTAATTACTATGGGTGCTCACAGTTTTGCTGCTTGGCTCTCAATTAAAGCTGAAAGGAAATACTTGGGTTACACATTGATTTGTTGAGTTCAGATTCACTGTGATTGTGTTCAGAGGCAAAACTACAAAAACAGTCACTGTCCAAATACTTTTGGACCTCATTGTTTCTGTGGCATTGAAAGTGCATACTACAGTGGAACTAAGAGCAAATTATATATATAAATTAATTCTTGGTCTCAGCTGAATAAATGTTGTTCAATGTTTAAATCATCACTATATTTTAACACAGAAAATTCAGACAATATGTCGACAAGATCTGCTTTTTGACTCAACTGGAAAGTTTGCTGGAACATTTTCTAACAAAAGAGATCACAGTAAGTTTCTGAGGAAAACGCCTTGAATTCATTCATGGTCTGAGAGCGCCTCCTCTGGTGGTTTCAGCTACATCTGTTCAGTCACTGATGAGGGTTTTTGTTCAGCTCTGCTCATGTTTTGTGATACTGTGAGTCTCTGGCACAGTAATACACAGCAGAGTCTTCAGGCTGCACATTCTGTCCATTTAGAGTCACTGTGTTGCTTGAAGTGTCTAAGCTGATACTGAACTTGTTCTTGAGTGAATCTTTATAGTAAGAGCTCCCAGTGCTTTTCACTCCAATCCACTCCAGTCCTTTCCCTGCAGGCTGTCTGATCCAAGCTGTCCAGTAGCCAAGAGAATAAGAGACCTGACAGGAGATGGTCAGACGCTGACCTGGCTGCACAGTCACAGAGGCTGGCTGTGTCAGCTGTTCACACTTCACACCTGTGGAGAAAACATGTTGAATAAAATTCAAAAAAATAACATTGTGTTGTGTTCATGCTGTCAGTGTTTCTGTTCAGTGAGACTCACAGGATCCAGCAGCCAGCAGCAGCAGCAGAGCTACAGAGAACATGTTGGTTTTGAATGTGGTCTGCTGGGAGCTTCTCTTCTTCTGTTGCAACCAAGTGCAATATATCAAGTCTTTATACTAGTCTGGGAGGAAGTTTACTTTGCATATTGATGGACAGAATCAAAAAGAAATATGGATGAACCTGCCAGCAATAGGTGGAGTTTGAATTTTTGCATTATGGATATATTTTGGCACAAGAACAAAAATAACAATGCAACACACTAACCCAGAGTTTTTAGGAGCTGGACTGATGTGAGCCTTTCCTTATGAGTAAGCTGCCTTTGAATGTTGCAGAAACAAGAATGATGTTTGAAAGAATTGGATTTTTATTTGGAAGCTAATTCTCTCTTATTTAAATCTATGATCAGAAATTTAACCAACATTATACAGTACGAGTCAAAGGTTTGGACAGAGTGCTCAAACCTTTGGCAGTATGTTTAATAAAATGCTAAATGAATGCAGTGGCCGTGAATCAACAGAGATCCAAAGCCTCTTGAGGATAAATATTTTTACTTTTTTTAATGTTTTCAAACAGTTATTCAAGTTATAATAATATAATTATATAATTAAATCCAATATAATTAGCTGTCTGCTGTTTTAGCTGACAAATGTTTAAAACTGCTCATTATGTTATAACACAAATACAAACAGGAAATCTATAGGAAACTTGTTATTAATTACTTGCATCAGAACACCCCCCCCCAAAAAAAAAAGAATAAATAAAATAAATAACTACATCCATTTCAGCATGATAGAGACAGATCAAAAGAACATATAGCACATATAGCATACAGTTCTTGGCAAGTGGGCAAAATTATTCTAATGTTTCTAAAGAATAACATGATTTGCAGAAAGATTTATGTTAAATCCTTCAAAATCATGAGTATTCTGTGGACACAGATAGATGCATTTGTGCAGGTCTGTGGGTGCTTTGTATCACTGTGGGGTTACGTGCACAGTAATAAACAGCTGTGTCCTCAGGTTGCATATTCACTCCGGTTAGTGTCACAGATGAAGAAGAAGTATACGTGTGATGAAGGAATTTGTTCTTCAAACCATTGTTTTGATAAAGGTGACCTCCACCCCACCCATGCAAAATCCACTCCATTGTTTTTCCTTTCACGCTGTCTGATCCAACCTGTTGCATAGTTGTTGTCAGTCAAAGAACAGCAGAGACCCGACAGGTGATGGTTACAGACTGTCCAGGCTGCACAACCACTGAGTCTGACTGTATGAGATCAATACTGTACACACCTTTTGGAAAAGAAATAAATATTATTTCCATCATTCATCTCAATATTTAGCATTTCTATTGTGTTTATTATTCATCTGAAGCTCCTCACAGGGTCCAGCTGCCAGCAGCAGCATCAAGCACACGAGAGAACATGGCTGAGGTCAAAGGTGACTTGAAGTGACTTCTGTCCTCGCACTGACACACAGACACACACTTCACTTTTTTATAAGGTAACACGCAAGATATTTGCAGATATTCAGTCAGGAAAGGCCTGCACATTACTCACAGTGTTCTTGGGTTTTGCACCTCAGAGAGGTGAGAGAGGTGGAGAGCACAAAGTATGACATAAAACTAATCACTTTCACAGATACAAAAATCAATCAATCAAAGAGAGCGTTTGGACAGATCTGCAGATCTCACTTACTCTCTTAAAAGTTTGTCACAGACTTTATCACAGGACATAACTGCACTCTCACACTTTTAACCAAATTGTAACCAACTTTTGAAATTGACTTCTTCCCCTGATTTACTCTGAAATGATCTTTGATTGGCCAGTGTCTCCCATCATAGGTTTGATTTTCTACTGCCTCAAAACAAAGCCCAGGTGGGGGTGAGTAGAGTAAGTTTCCAGTTAAATAAAAAAAAGTTTCAAACAAACATTGCAATATAGCAGAACAAAGCACAGCAAAAATAAAAATCTCTGAATTAATTTGTTTTACTGAATATATGAGTGTGTAAAAGAAAAGTTTATTACATCTAAAGAAAAAAGTACAGTTGCCATGTTC